>JAQZBX010018858.1:0-34245 GCA_029593785.1 Cabassous unicinctus | reverse complement strand
TTTTTTTTTTTTTAAGATTTATTTTATTTATTTATTTCTCCCCCCACCCTCGTTGTTTGTGCTTTCTGTCTGCTCTCTGTTTTCTGTGTGCTCTGTGTCTGCTCGTTGTCTTTTAGGAGGCACCAGAAACCAAACCCAGAACCTCCCATGTGGGAGGCAGGTGCCAAACAACTTGAGCCACAACTTCCGCTTCCCCCTCCAGCACTTTCAACAGTTGGCTCTATCTCATCATTCAAGTCTTTGTTCAAATATCACTTCTCTAACCTAATCTGAGCCCCATTCCCACCACAGTCATTTCCTATTTCATTGCTCTGCTTTATTTTTATTCATAATATTTATTCCTTCCTGAAATCTGTTGTTTATAAATTGTATGTCTGTCTCCTATTTCATGTAATACGTTTTAAGTTCCATGAGGGCAGAGACAGAGTAAGTGTCCGTAAATATTTGTTTAATGAAAAAAAGAAACTCAAATCTCAAATGCAAGGCAATTTTAGGTTGGTATATATTGTATACATGTTTGTAGTATCTATAAATAACCTATTTTGTATTCCATATATATGTATAGCCCAGTATTGTTTGTATAGTAATATGCATATTTTCCCTGAATTTCAGCAACTTTATTATGGTATTTGTCATATTTCCTCAATCATATTGTAAGCTCCTAAATTGTAAGAAGGACCTATAATTTCTAACTTTTCTACTTTATTTTGCCTAGACAAAGGCAGTCAATGAATCAATGCTTGTTGAATATATAAATAAAATCATAGGTAATCTGACTATTCAATGCATAAATTACAAAGAATAGAGAGAAAGAGGAAGAATATAAAATTAGGAGAAAGATAAGCTTGGAAAAATGATTATCACACATCAGCTGATGAGAGGTAGAGTCTACTCTGTGATAGATTTAGAGTCAAATTTAGTATAACTATAACCTACAACGCAAAAATGATGGCAGCATTGTGCTGGCATTTGGCTTAAACTAGTTTCTTTTATAATTCATTTATTTTTTATTGTTTCTTGCTGTGAATTTTAATGAGGTATTTGTTTTTACTTCACGCATGACCACATCATTTTCAAATGTTCAGATATATTCTATGTGGTTTGTACTTATTTTTACTGACATATTTGTTGACATACGTTGTTTATGTTCTATAAAGAAATCCATTCATATATAATTTTTCTTGCTTTTGCCACTTTTACTGATGTATTTTCTGCTCCTTTTTGTACTACTTTGGTTTTAATATTTCTTTACTTCATATTTTGATTTTCTTTTTGTTGCCAGTATTTACTGAAAAATAGTACTGATAATTGCTTTACAGTACTACAAATAAGACTTCAGTTATCAGTATATGTTTTTTCATTGTCATTTACTATACACCATATTCATTAATAATATATTTCCTTTTATGTATGTGCTATACTTTTTTCAGGATTATTAGATGATATTGCATGTCTAGAACTGATTTCCTGTGCTAGAAATGTTGCATATAATGCAATAACATGAGGAAAATGTTTTCTATTTTAAGAGATTTTAATATTCCTTTAATACTTGTGTGACGAAAATACCTCACACACCCCCCCCCCCCAACAATAAGGGGATTCTCTTATACTGTGTCATGCTTCACATGGAGGCAACTATAAGTTATGAATAATGTTATACTTCTAGATTTCTCTTTGTATAGTTCCATTGTATGGATGTGCTGCAGTGATCTGTTTTGATCACTTTTTTTGTTTTGTTTTGTTTTGTGGTACCTGGGCTGGGATTGAACCCATGACCTCCTGTGTGGGAAGCTGGAGCTGAACCACTTGAGCCACATCTGCTCCCCACTTTCTATTTTTCAGTCCAATATAATCACAGTCCTACATGTGTGGGTTCAGTTGATCTAAATGTTTAAAAACCTTTTAGATGATAAAATTAATCATTAGCTTCCTATTGAAACACCTGCCTCTGAGGAATGGTGGAAACAAGTTAATGTGAAGGTGACAAGATACACATACTTCCTCGGTCTATGGATTCCTATGTTAGGCACACAGGTAGCCACAGGAAATAAAGTTAACATACCCCCCATAGAATTTTGATATTATTAGCTATATACGTTTGCCTTATCCTAGTCTTTTAGATAAATCATAATAACAGATCTTAAATCAGCTCATATATTTTAACTCTAAGTATTTGTGGTTTCTAAATAAAAGTTAGAAGATGAAAGTTGACAGCTTCATGCTAAGAATTTTATGGCACCTTTATTTGTATGGTAGTACATCAATGTAATCAAAAGGAGCTGTGGGAGCTGGTGTGCACACAGTTTTAATCAAAAAAGTATTTTCTATTAAATTATTTTCATTTTTGCAAGATCACCTCATTTTTTACACAATAATTTAAAAAAACATTAGTGTTTATATTCTAATTAGAATATTTTCTAACTATTGCAGTTCTTTTATATTTTCCCCATTAATGTCACCTATTTGATTTGTATTCAATCTAAATCTTGTTGACCTTTTAAACCTTCTTAAAGACAACGTTATTTTCTTACAAATCCTTTATAGTAGAAGAGTACAAGGCATTTTTCCTATTATTGAATCTAAGACACTCTCACCTTTTTGGGTATCCAAATTAGTAGTTTTCTCTGGGAAGCTACCAAGTCTACTATGATATATAGTACATTTGAGAATCAAATTTCTAAAAATATAGCGGTACATACTATAACAAATTTAAATAACATTTAGCATCATGTTGTCTTAGAGACTTACATAATTATATTTTGGTTTAATTCTATTTTATTCCAATCATACTATTCTTTGAAACTTTATTCTTACCATATAAAATAGGAATATATCTTAATTCACATTATTTAAACTGTGATTCTTAGCTATTATTTTATTAATATATTAATATCAGGGGTCAGCAAACATTTTCTGTAAAGGGCCAGATAATAAATATTTTAATGTCTTTGTCACAATTACTCAAAAGTGCCATTACAGCAGAAGTAGCCATGGACAATGACCAAATGAGTGTGACTGACTTCCAATAAAATTTAATTTATGGACACTGAAATTCAAATACTATATAATTTTCTCATGTCACAAAATATTATTTTTCTATTTGTTTTTAGTCATTTAAAAATATAACACCCATTTTTAGCTTGCAGGCTATACAAAATGGGCGAAGCCTGGATTTGGGCCACCTACTATAGTTTGTCAACTCTTGTTATATATTATTGATAAGTACATATAAAACTAGATGTTTAAAGACAAAATCACTTACAAAGATATTTGTATTACTGAATTTTATCCTTGAGTAACTTTCAAAAATAGGCAGTAGTCCTTGCAAGAGAGAAAATTATATAAGACTATTATTAAGAGATTTTAGAGAAAGTTTATTATAGTGGGAAAAAAATCAATTATTAGAACAAGCCAGATCTGGTTTGAATGCAAACCTGGTTGCTCACTACCTTTGAGTTACTCTAAATCTCTGATCCTCAGTTTTTCTTTCTATAAAATGAAGACAGTATTTCTAATGTGAGATAATTTGAGGAATTATGAATATGCCAGCTCATTCAATAATTTTTACTTATAATAATCATTAATTTAATATTTTATTATAGAAATCTAATGGAAGGCAAAATTTTATTGACATATTTAACACAAAAGCACTTATCTAGAGTTAGGAGAGGAGGTAGTTTTCATTTATTGGCTTCTATTTCTATTTTCTAGTCTCCTTACTCCACAGGTAAAAAAAATCTGGAGGAATAGAAGTACCTGATTATAAAAAATTTTATTATACCATATGTCTGCACTGGGTTATATCATTTGGATATTGTCAATGGATTCAATTTCTTTGTAACTGATACTTGAATTGATTCAATTTATATCTAAAGGTTTAAATTTATATGCTCATTGGCTTAATTAGATTAAATATTAAAATCCATGTCAAACTAACTTATTTTAAATTGAAGCCTTCCACAAAATTTTATAGTGATTATAATGTACATCTCTGTGATGATTCACAAAGTATTAAAGCTGAAACATGGCCTACTTAGTTCAAAAATATCAAATTTCAGAAATATGTTATGAATCATAATTAATTCTTTATATATAGTTTCATATCACAGTTTTGATTATCTTCCAATGTTTATTTCTAAAATAAATTTCTGATTCGATAGTATTTACATTGTCAAATTACAAGTTGCTCAAGGGAGTTAAAAGTCTTTAAGGACATACTTTCTTCACTAGTAAACTTGAACTCAGTGTCAATTAAATATCAAATAAGTACATATTTTGGTTAAGCAACCATCTGTTCATCTCCAAATCTCTATAGAACCTAGTTGTACCAATGTTGTTATTCCAATATTCATAAAACTCATCCTGAGCCTGGTTTTAGTAATATTCATAATTTTAAATAGTCTCTATTTTCAGCATGGGGTTATTATAGCAGAGTTATATGGAGCACCAGCTACATCTTTACATTTTTCTAGACAGCAATACCGATTTATAAATACTTCCATAATTTTTTTGGCTGGGAATGGTAATATGAATGCTTGAGTGTAGAATGCTGAAGCTTAGAACAACAGAATAGAATTCAAACTACTGTCCCCTCTAGATTTTGTTTACTTTGGATAACATATCCTGTTTTTAAGATAAAAAGATTAAAACAATTTCCTGGGCAATCAAGTCTCCCCCTCCCCCTCCAATAACTTTCTGATGAGTTAAGTGTAAATGAATCAGAGCCATATGGAAAGAGTTTTCCTTACAACACACACTCCTTTAATGGGAAAAATGTTTATGAGAATGCATTTTGGCTTTTAAAATTTTGAAAATATTTTGAGAAATAGTTTAACAATTCCAAATGTGGTTTGTTCATCTGTTCCTGGTATAATACACATCAAAAGAAAGCTCTGGAAACAAAAACAACTCTAGGGCATGGTTAATCAGGGTGATATCCCTAAATCTGATGTTTATCAAGTCCTCTCAACTAAAACTGGGCAGTGTCTCAAGGAAGTAGGGCAAGATAGTGAAAAAAATTAGTTCTGGAAGTTTGAGAAAAAATAAGAATTTATGATTATATACCATCAAACAAACCTTCATTGTCATCAAAGCAGAGCTCAGTCCTCTTCCCTCAATCCAATCCATAATTAGTATGTTGGTTTCTTGGTGCCCTTGAGAGGTTTAATAAATAGCATCCATCTTCCATACTTAATTTCTGAAAATGACAAAAGAATTGCAAGACAGATTCTAAATGACATTAATATTACTGGGAAGACAAATCTGGGCATTAGAGAAAAATTGACTTGCCACCTCCCTAGCTTCCAGTAGAGGTCATGAAACAACTCATTTTCAGTCTGCAGAGAGGACAAAGTTATCTAATGGCTACCTATAACTGGTTGGGAAGAAAGGAAAGGCAAAAGAGACTAGCTACGCTTTGCATAGGGATTTGATAGATTTTTTTCCATTGAATAAAGGAAACTAAATCAATGGCTGTAACCCACTAATCAGGCTCTCCTTTCACCTATTTGGGAAAGATAAGGAGTAAGACAAAAGATCTGTGGTGCTTTGGGAACACACAGATGACTGGAAAGAGAATTCCCACTCCAACATTCCCAAACATTTTGTTCTCTTCGCCCATGGGCTTAACCATGAAGCATGATCAAAAAGTGTGGTGACTCAGGATGGGCATTTTGCTGCATAACAGATTACTTCAAAATCTCAGTGACTTGCAAAATGCTTTTAGGTCTGCAAGTCAGCTGTTGTTTAGCTGATCTAAGCTGGGCATGGTTGGCCCAGGCTGGACTCACACTTCCAGTCAGTTATAGTCTGTTCCAGAGTACTTTCTTTCCTTTTCTTCCTTCCTTCCTTCCTTCCTTCCTTCCTTCCTTCCTTCCTTCCTTCCTTCCTCCCTCCCTCCCTCCCTCCCTTCCTTCCTTTCGCTCTCTCTTTCTCTCTCTCTTTCTCTCTCTCTCTTTCTGTCTTTCTGTCTCTTTTTTTCTTCTTCACTTTCTTCCTTCCCTTCCTTCCCTTCCTTCCCTTCCTTCCCTTCCTTCCCTTCCTTCTTTCTTTCTTTCCTAGATTGAACAAGCAGCTGAACCCTGAACCCCGGAACATGCTCTTCTCAGGAGTTCAAGAGGCCATGCCAAACCATGAATGCCCATTTAAAACTTGTGCTTGCATCATGAACACTATCTTTCCATGAATCAAAGCAAGCCATACTTCAAAGCCCAAAGTTAATGAAACAGGAATAGTTAGTTTAGCAATGACAGATACAGGCCATTACATATCTTGCCATAACCTACAAAATTGTGCAGGACAGAGTGTAAACTACAATGTAAACTATAATCAATGCTTAGTGGCAATGCTCTAAAATGTATTCTTCAATTGTAGCAAATGTACCACACTTATGAAAGATCTTATTAATGTGGGAAAATGTGGGAGGTGTAAGAAGTGGGGCATAAGGGAATCCCCTATATTTTTATGTAACATTTATGTAATCTAAATACCTTTTTAAAAAAAAGAGAAAAAGAAATAATGGAAATAATTTCTTTCAAGTCTTCATGAAGAAAATATAAATTGGAAGAAATTCTTATAATTATAAACATTTCAAACTGGAAAACAACATGGGTCCATCAGAAGTTGCTAATTTTCTTCTGCCCTGAAACCCCACCCCTAACTCATAACCAGTTGCCTGGTTCCCTCCTGCAGAATGGGTTTCTACAACCTGGGGACCATAAAAGACCAGAACTATTTTCCAGAACTGCCTCACTGATAAGTCTCCTATGGTGATGATATAAATCTTTTTTTTTTTTTTTTTAAGTCAAATTGTTGATAGGACAGGCAAGATTATCACAGCACTGGCCCTATACCAAACAAGTATAAAAAACAAACCAATCTTGATCTGAATTGCAGTTATACCTGGAACAGTTGTGTTCTGTTCCCAGAAAGCTTGCCAAAGACCATAATAAAGATTCCATGGTATCTGAAGAAATGCAGATACAGAACATATTCTTGTGTTTAGTCTTACCAGGATGCCTGGTTGTTTATGCTAGTTGTCCAAATTCCATGACCTCAGAATTTAGGTTGTTGAGAAAAACTTGGCACTGTACATTTACTGTATTTGTGGGAAAATATTCATTTACGTGTATATAAGCCTTTCTTTCTTGGAGAAGAGCAATTATTGTTTTTTGTTTTTTTTTTAAATGTAGTTTAGCAATTTTCAATAGTGACAGCCATAGTCATATTTTCAAAACTCTTAATTACCATCTCCCCTTTGGCATGAAGAATTAAATATAGACCAATTGCCACACCATTTAAAGGCAGCACATAATGCTTTGTCCATTAATACCTAAAAGGCCTTTTCAGATTCTACTTTTCCTATAATTGAATCCTTGCTTCAGCTGCGTCTGCTTGCCCTGTACTCTGGTCTGTCAGTGTGTGTGGAGGCCTGTTGCTGGCAAACATGTGCTAAATATTGTTCAAGGTCAAGGTGTGATATTCTGTATTCCAGGCTGCCTGCACCTGCTAAAATCATGTGTAAGGGTTAAACAAAATGACTTCTTCATGCCTCATACCCTTTTATGAATGGTTTTACTTGCAAATAAATATTTTTATAAAAAAATTCCTTTGAATTCAAAATGTCTACTTAGCTTCAGTGGTTAATATTTTTCATTTAGAAATTTTAAGTAACTTTATCATACCTGTTATAAGCTCATCTATTGGAAAGACTGCTGTCTAACTCAAAATCAGGAAATCTTCAAGAGTTCTTGATGACCATGATTTGATGGCTTGATTTTGGTTAGTAAAAAGTTTGTAAATATTATGACACCACAGATATGTGCATATTTATGATAGAAAAGCTATTCTAAAAATTAATCAAAGAAGTTTTGTGGGACGATGTCCACAAAACTTGCTCTGCCTCTGCCCCTGACTCCAATCCATCTGCTTCTTTAAAGCTAAGTAACTACTGGAGCTGTTGAGTATCTAAGCAGGAATGAGACCTTTGGCTTTCTTTGAGTCCCAGTAGGCTAGTCAAGAGTTTAGACACCAGCACTGAGCAGCTTTGGCATGATGATCAGAATGTGGCAAGTTCATGGATACTCAAGGGTAAGGTCAACATAACTCTTATGTGGTTATGAGTGATCTTCCTGTCAGGCAAGAAGCTAACAAAGCCTGAATGGGTGGGCCCAGTCCTCCTCTTCTTTCATGAGAGCTAGGAAGAGGCCAAGAGACCAGGGAGTATAAAGGCTTCCTCTTGGTGCTTCTGCAAGAGACTGATGGCTGATCTGCATTATCCACTGGGACAAAGACCAATTTTGTCTACCACTATTTGAGATTATGGTACTCTAAAACCACATTAAAATTTGACAAGCAGAGATAGTAAAATTAAATGAGATACAGTAGTCTTATGAAATGAATATCAACCATATATACCAGATGAACTTTCTATATCAATGAGTTCTATCAAAGAATAAAGCTGCTGGGAGACAGAGATGATAATTTTAATAAAAATATTTTTGAGCATTTCTAGATATTTAGACTCACTTCCCAAAAACCTTTTGTAAAATAAAAGCCACGATTTTTCAATTAAAGAATACAAAGTAGACCAGTTAAAGACAGAATGGATAATCAGTCTTGAGAATTAATTATATTACCAAGAGGATCAAGTGGAGGGAGTATTTCAGAGGCCAAAGCAATATCATAAAGAGATGGAATTGAAGAGGGAAAAAACAGATTAGAAAGCAGATCTGGGAGAAAATAAAAATAAAAATAAAAAATAAGAAAGCAGATCCAGGAGGCCTTTAATAGGAGTTAAAAAGGAAAAAGCAATAATTAAATAGCGAAACAAAATCTTCCTGAATTGATTCTGCAGGATTCATCAAGTAATGAGAAACACATATATCCAGACATATGCTGATACAATTCATTAACTTTAAGAAAAAAAGAAATACTACATGTTTCCAGAGAGAAAGAATGTGTTACTTACAAAAGAAAAAGTGCCAGACATCTCTGGTATTGTCTCATTCCACAATAGAAACTAATAGAATATTATCTCTGGATTATGAAAGAAAATAACAGCAACATCAAATTCCTATACTGAGAAAAAATATCATTCATCTGGAGAACTAAAGATGTTGATGTATTGCAAAGATTCTAAGAGAATATTACCCACTTTCATTTTCTGAAGAAAATACTTGAAAAAGGACTCCAACAAGACAACAGATCATAGAAGAAACCATAAAATAGAGGATTGAAGAGGAGAAGAGTGTGCAGTATATCATTAATCTTGCAATAGATAGATAAATGGATAATTGGAAAATTGATAGATATTCCAATGAATTGAAAAAATGAGCAGCTACCTGGGAATGTGGAATATAAGTGTTAACTAAGAATTCTTGAAATGGAAAGGATACTTGCTCAGGGAATTCCAGCAAATAGGCGACAAACTACTTCAGAAAAATAAATGTTCAGAATGGAGGTGGTAGGTGGGAGCAGAAAAACCGTTTTAAGCACCTCAACTGATTGGGAGGTATATTAGGGTTATCTAGGACAACAGAGCCCACAAGAGATATCTGTAACTATTACGAGATTTTATAAGATTGTCTCACTTGACTGTGGGGGAGCACATGTCCAAATTTTGTAGGGCAGGCTGCAAGCTAAGAACTCTAATGAAGGTCCTAGATGAATTCCCCAGGAGGAGCTGGCTGGCTGAAGTAGAAATGAAAATTCTGTCCCCTCTGACTGTTCAAATCATCACTTCTCATTTTAGGGCCTTCAACTGATTGGATGAGACATCTCTCATAGCTGAAGGCAATCTCCTCAGTTGATTGTAGATATAACCAGGCATAGATGCAATCAACTTACTAATGATTTAAGTCCACAAAATGTCCTGGCAGCAACAATTAGGCCAGTGCTTGATTGACCAACCTACAGAGCACCATTACCTGGCCAAGTTGACACATGAGCCTAACCATCACAGGAGGGAAGAGGAAAGAAGATAGCAAAAGGGAAGCTACTCTAAAGCAGGGGTTCTTAACAAGGAGTTCGTGAGCTGAATTGAAATTCAAAAACACCTTATTCTTGTGGGGATGTGTTGGGGTGGGTGTGATACATTTATTAAATTATACACAGTATAGTGTGGACTTAGTAAGGAGCCCATGGTTCTCACCTGACTGGCAAAGGGTTCTGTGGAACAAAGAAGGTTAAGAACCCCTGCTCTAAAGGGACTTTGTGCTGGAGCTGGAGAGGAAAACAGGAGAAGTAGAGCATCTTGCCAGCAGATAAGAATGAATACCTTGCTTTTAAAAATGATAGAAAAATGGGTACCTGATTATGAGCCCTGGGAAAGAAAACTATTAATAGAATGTAAAAGTTCATTAGATCAAGAAGAAAAAAATTGGAATGAAAAAGAACTTTAGCAAATTAGAAAAATATTTTTAAAATTAAAAAAGGAAATGAAGTAATGAAATGAAAGAAAATCAAATATAATTTAGTCATTCTGAATATGAATAGACTGAACTTTTTTCATTAAGAAGTGGCATTTCAACTTGATTTGAAGAATCTTAGTTTACAAGTACTTATTTTTAAAATAAAGCCAGGCAAAGAGATACCAGAGAAATAATAAAGAAACTATAAATAAGATTGAATCTTGATTATATAGTGTTCATAATTGCTTATTTTTAAATAAAGTCAGGCAAAGAGATTCCAGAAAAAGCACTAAACAAAGAATTTATAAATAAGGCTGGAAGAGTCACAAAAATAATATTAAATAAGATAGATTATAATATTGAAAGAGGAACATTATAAATGATAAAGGGAGAAATTTATGAAAAAGTTCTAACAACCATATATAAACCAGAACATACCAAACCATATAGCAGTTAAATAAGGCAAATCTATTGGACAGAGGATAACTTTATATAATAAGTGTACCTCTTTTCAATCTAGTTGCCAGAATAACTAAGGGTACTGATGAACTTAATAATCAACAGTCAATTAAGTAGAAATATATAGAAAGATGAATTTCCATCTTCCAAATATAGGTATTATGTCTATAGATAATTGTAAAAATGATCATGTATTTGATTATAAATGGCATCTTAAAGAAACTGTTGACTTCACAAGCTACATCTGCTGATCATATTTAAAATACTGGAAATAATTGACTAAAAACACTGACTATATGAAATTTATAAATGCATTCCTAAATGACTCTTGGATTTAAGATGAAAATTTATCAAAACAGGGTAAAGGAAATTAGTGGTGTTGAGGTGCTTTCTATTACTGTTTTTTGTTTGTTTTATAACCCAGGCTATTTAGAGGTAGTTATAAATTTAAAATATATTATGCTCTTTAAGGTTTTTGTGATGTGGGGGTGTGAAACATTTTTCAGTTTTCTTTTGAGATCAACTTTAATGTAACCCCATGAGAGTAAACTATTGTCTCCAGATGGGAAGATATAAAAGGCGGAAAAAATGGACAGAGAGTAGGATGTAGAATGTGATGGGATAGCATAAGGGAACAGTACCCTTTAAGGAAACATAATTTTGATTTGTTTTCTTTTGTTAATTGTTTCTTCTTTAATCAATTCATTTAAAAAGGAACTGATCTCCAAACTGTGAGTTCACTGGCTCCTGAGCCAGAGAAGAAAAGTAACCTGTTTCAAGCCCACTAAGAGTTCTACTTTGTACTTACTCTGCGTTTATTTGACCTGGGATATGCACATTATTCTAGTTGGCTTCCTTGAGGTGATGTGGACTTTATCCTGACAGAGCTCTGCTTTCTTTGAGTGATTAATAGATAAGATTTTGTGAAATCATTCACACCAAGAATCAATAACAGTAAAAGATTTTCTTTTCTTAACATCATTATGATTTTTATTTTTCATTGAGAGTTACTACACAAAGAAATTTTTGAAAGTTTAAATCTCTTGGATAACTAAAGACAAGCCATATTAAAGGAAAACGTATAAGTCATTTTACATTAAAGCTAAAAGCAGTAACAATTTGATTTACTCCACTCTGATTGATTTTGCTTGCTTTAAAAATTGTCTCCTGAGCAGGTATTCCAGATCATTTTTCAACAGTGACATTTCACAGCTATAAAAGTATTATGGCTTTATACAAAATGCTAAATCTGGAAAAATTGCTCATTATTTGAACAGGTACCTTAACCTTTATTGTCATCGTTGCTTAGCAAACTGATGAGATAATTTTTACTTTCAATAGACAACAAAGACAAAAAAATCAAAGTGAAGGGCATTTCTTGTTATTTGTTTATATTTGCTCTCTAGAAAACTCTTATGAATATTTATATTTGTTTACAATTTTATTTTACATATGGAATTTTATTGTTTTAAAATGTCTAGAGTTCACTTTTTAAAATTCTCATCACAGTACTCTTTAATTTTTAACTATTTCACATTTTCTTTAATTTTAGATAGAGTTGTGCAAAATTTAAAAATAAATTTAACATATGCAAAATGCCTTCTTTATGAAAGAACAAAAGTAATAGTTAAAATTGATGTTAGATCAATCTAATAATAACAGTGAGTTGTATCTGGAACTGGAACATTTAAATATCAATTCTTTTATGACTTAATGATTCTGAAAATATCATGGTAGCAGTATAGCATTAAATCAGAATAATGAATGTTTCTGAAGTATAATATTATTTAATTTGGTTATAAAAACTCCTACCACCCATTACAATGTTAAAAAAAATAGTATTGTTTACCTAAACATAACTTTATGAAAATGCATGGAGAAATGAACATAGAACTATAGATTTGGAATCTGAAAGGAGCCAGGCTTATCGAAATCTACTACAGGTCTGCCCAAGCATAAAGTCTTAGCTAAAGTGTAAAACGATGATTCTGACTCAAGGACAGCTTTCAAATTTGGCTGCATGTTTCTTTGCAGTTAATTTAAATTTTAAATTTTCAACTCCAAATGCTGAAGAATATGTGTGTCCACAATACATATTGCTTTCTTAAGACAGGGTGAATAAAGTTGGGTTATTCTGGATTTTTTTTCCTGCTAAGAATTTCTATTTAATTTGGAACAGTGCAAGATAGACATCAGTAAATTTTTATTTAGAGTTAACATAAGCTCTTAAGGCTATAATTGGAGAGGGAAAGTATATTTATTTTGTTTGAGTATGATTTTGTTAAGATCTGTTAGCAAGTCTGGAAATTCATTAAAAACAGAACTAAAATTGATGTAGACATGTATGGTGGTGTTATTTAGACGAATTCTATAGCCTCACCAAACACATATGGATAAAACTTAAAGATGCTGTAAAACATTCTTATAACAATCAGATTGAAATCCTTGAGAGATTGTTGGAGCCTTTTTCATTATTTATCATGTGAGCTTGTCAAAATGCAAAATGTTTGGTATATTCACTAATTAAAGGGCATAAATAAATATATAGAATGAAAATACAGTTGCATAACCTTGCATCCTCTTTTATGTAAGAAAAAATTATAATTCTGAAACATTAAATTCTCTAATGTGTATCATATGGTTATTTAGCATACTTTTGATGGCAATTACTAGGAAGTAAATACCACACTTTTCAGGATACAGGCTTCCTGGTGCTAAAGTTAAACTGGAATTTAATGTGCTAACATTTTCCCATAAATTCTGACCTGTTTCTTCATGGAGTTGCCTCTGCTTAATAGTTTTTGTCAATAATAAACTGTACCTTGTCTCCCATCTCCTCCCCTGGTTTTGTGTGGCTGTCACTATTAAAACAAATATGTGTTCAGTGTAATGCCATCCTCACTTCTCCCCAGAGCCTTCGTCGTCAGAAAGTATTTGGAATGTAGAAGGAGCTCAACTACAGCCAGCTGCTTCAGCAATGAAATATGAAAAGATGGCATAGATCGGGCAGTTCTGAAGAATATACAATAAATTATGTAAAACCACCACCAGGGTTTGTACTTCCTCTCACCCCATCATTGATTTTTCCCATTTTATTCTCTATATAACATAAAAGGCTTAAAATATGTGGTGTGAAAGAAATATCTGTGAACCTGAGGGAAAGAAAATTGAAACTATGCAGAGAGAAAAAGAAAGGGAAAGAAAACACCACCACCCTGAGTCTCTATAGAGAGTAGGACAATATCAAGTAATTTAACATATTGTGTAGTTGGAATCCAAAAAATAGTGGAGGTGGAGGTAAAAATATTTGAGGAAGTAATAGCTTAGAGGTTTCTAAATATGAATAATATAAACCCACAGATCAGCAAACACAGGCAGGATAAACACAAGGGAAAACTGAACCAAGGCAAATTATACTCAAATTGCTGAGTATACTCATAAAGGGTAAATCCTAAAAGCAGGCAGAAGAAACAAATATACAAGGCAAAAAATACCACTGACTTCCCACCAGAAACAAGGAAATAAGGTAAAGCCAAAAAAAAAAAAAAAAAAAAAAAAAAAAAAAAAAAAAAAAAAAAAAAAAAAAAAAAAAAAAAAAAGATGAATGTCATCACGTCATCTTAAAAGGGATAAAAGAGAAATATCAACTTAAAATTCCACATTTAGAGAATCTCCTTAAAAAATTAGTGCAAAATAGACATTTAAAAATAAGCAATAGTGAGAGAATTTGTCAGGAGTTGACCTTCACTACAAGAAATGTAAAAATAATTGTTTAGACTGAAGGAAAATGATACCAGATAAAAATGAGCATAATCAGAAAATGGTTTTAAAATGATCTTTAAAAGAGAAATGCATGTTTAGCAGTTATCTTTTAGAAAGCAAAGACAACAATTCATCATGAGGTTGATGATATGTGTAGAATTAATTTACATGACAATAAGAGTACAAAGGACAGGAAGGGAGAAAATGAGTCACACTCTCATTATAAGCATGAAGTATAGATTGATTTAAAGATAGACTGTGGTAAGTTAGACATATAGACCATAGAACATCTACTAAGTTTTATTTAAAGAAGAGATACAGCTTAAAAGCCCAAAGAAAATATAAAATGGAAATATTTTTTAAAGTTTAAAAGGGGTAATACATTATGGAGGAGGGAAAAGGTGAGACTGGAAAGGAGTAGGCAATCAGATCATGAAGACTCTTAGCAGACATTCTAAGAGGTGGGCTTATAATCTTTATGTAATAGGAAGTCATTGAAAGACTTCTAAGCAAAGAGGTTTGATTTCAGAATGATCTCTTTAGCAACAATACAGATAACCTATCATAAAGAGATGATACCAGGGATGGGATAAGGGGTGGGTTTGACTACAAAGGAGCATGGGGAATTTCCTGGTTGATGAAAGTATACTATATTTTCTGAGGTGGTCATATGGCTATCTTCATTTTCAAAAAAGCATTTACACCTTTTAAAAGGCATAAATTTTAAGGTGTATAAATTGTACCTCAGTAAACCTGATGTGAGACACAGAGGTGAGGGGAGGGGAGGTATGGAGAGATGAGAGCCTGGAAGCAAGAAAGCATTTGTAGGAAATCAAAGGTGAAATCCTAAATTTAAAACAATGCCCTAAGTGAGAGAGGAGGGTTCAGATGGGAGAGAGGGTTGCATGGTGGAGAAGCAAATCTAGAGAAGATAATAAATTTAATTTGTTGAATTAAATTAGCTAATGATTTGGAATTCAGTGTTATCCGTGGCTTACACTCTGTCACTGTTTGATTATACGGATCCTACTCTATTTCAAACACACCCAAATGCTTGTGGTCCCCTCTATCCTCTATCTGTGCTATTTTCCAATTCATTCTTGGTGCTGTCATCAGGCGTGCCTTCCTTTTATTGAAAAGAGATCATGTCACAAACAATTTCACTGTTATATATAGTATTTAAAATTGCATTCACATTATTTTTATCATATCTTTACTGGCATCATGGCTCTAGCCAGTCTTTACAACCTGATTTCCCATTAATCCTGTATTTGTGGTTCACATTCTGTAGCCAAATACAAATAATTCCGTGTTTACCGAATACAACTTGCACTTAGCCTGCACTCCATGCCTTTTCCCATGCTTCCTTCTCTGGAAAAGCCATTTTTACTGTTTTCTGCAGGTGTAATTCATCCAATCTCCAGTACCTCTTCCTTGGCAAGCAGATGCACAGCTGTGAGAATAGAATATATTTCTAATCATAACAAATTAATAGAGTCACCACATCCATCTTTTGAAACCCTATCAGCTTGCATTTTTTGCAGCATTTTTCACTTTATTCTGGGCTATATAAAAAGTGTTCATTCTGTTTATTCCACATAAAAGCCCCATTTTAAAAATGAGTAAACTGAAACTCAAAGACCCTAGATTTTCTCATGAAGAAGGTGACTGTTAGCTTGGACTTCACATTGTTGTGACTGCAAATCCTGATCTTTTCCTCCATGCCCTTGTCCCCTCTCTTATGACACGCATTCAACCTTGTGATTGAGTTATTTGTATTATTTCACCCTATTAATCTGGAATCTTACAGTAAGTAACTGTGACACCTTATTTGTCTCTCTATTCTTGCTCATGCTTAACATGATGCTCAAAATATTTTTTGTTCAGTATAATTTTGGTGAAAGAAAGTGAAAGATATCTTGTAAATGAAAATTCAATATTTTAAGAGATCCACTTTTAAATTTTCCAATAAAAATGACACCACTACCACAGAGAAAATCTGTTTTCATGCTTAAATTAATAAGAGAAGAAATCATCTTCTTTAAGAAAATAGTTCGATTGACTTTCTCTAGTGTTCAACTAATATTAATGTATCCTTTTGATAAAATTAATAATATTAGCAACAGGTATATGAGAATAGTTACTTACATTTTTCTTAAAATCTTCAATTTATTTCATTGGAATTTATGCATCTGACAATATATATCTGTTGCTAGAATTAAAACTGATATAGTGAAGAAAAATAAGATTTCAATGAATCCAAACGACTGCATCAACTTCAGACTGTCAACAAATCTATTTCAATGTATCTACTCAGACTGTGGTGTTGTGAATTGAACTGTGCTCCTCCCAAAAGATATGTGGAAGCCCTAAGCCTGTGGTACCTGTAAATGTGACCTTATTAGGAAATAGGGTCTTTGCACATGTAATTAGTTAAGATTTGGATATAGTGGATTAGGCTGGCCCTAGTCCAATATGGCTGATATCCTTATAAGAAAGCGGGGAATTTGGACACAAAGACGCAGACATCCAGATACAGAGGGAAGAAGACAGTAAGGTGAAGACAGGCAGGAATTGGAATTATGCTACCACAAGCCAAGGAACACCTGGGTCACCCAAAGCTGGAAGAGGCAACGAGAGATCCTACCCTAAAAGATTCGGAGGGAGCATGTCCCTGTCAATATCTTGATTTCGGATTTCTAGCCTCCAGAACTGTGAGAGAATAAACTTATGTTGTTTTAAGTCACCCAGTTTGTGGTACTTTGTTACAGCAGCTAACACACTGGATAACTGAAGGGGTCACTCTTCAACCTCTGCTTTTTCTCCCTTTTTAAATAATATTGTCTGAAGAATAAAGTTTTACTTTAATACTTGCTCCTATGCAGAGGACTGTAGGATGCTTCTGAGACCTAATCAATACAGTAGTTAAATTTCAGGGGCATTCTTTAAGCACATGTGAGTTTATTTTATCTGCATATAACACATGTTGGGACACAGGTGATCCAACTGTTCTGTGGGGTTCTTGTCACATTGCTAAATAACCTCATTGACCTAGACATGCACCATCACTGAAGCCTGGTGATCTTAAGCCTGGGTGGGCCTGTCCAAAGAGCAAAACTATTTTGGTGACCTGGTATACCACTAGAGTCACTGATCAGGCTGTGATTTCTCCATGTGAAAGGTAGGAATGCATTGTGCTTCCTATGCCCTAGCTTCCCAACTTAAAAGCTACTTTATTTAGGCACTCCTTTTCCACTTATATGCACCAAACATTTTCTCAATTGTATGGTGCCTCCTGCTTGCCCCACCCCTTTATGCTGGCAATCCCCCTCCCCCTCATTTGTCTGGGCAAATTTTGAGTATTTTCCAGTCTCAGATTCATGAGGCCCAGAATTAGCCATCTCTCCCAACTTCTTTGGTCCAACTCTGAGAGCAGAGGAAGTTTCTCCTCTTTCTCATACCCAAGGACTGCTATAGTTCCTGTCCTATGTAAGTCACTTTTTTTCCCAAAGGTGAAAACCCACCCTTAAAATGATCACTAATACTATTTAAAAGCTTAAGGAAATAGCTTAGTAACTCTGAGCTTTGGGTTTTCATAATGGGAGAAAGGGCTCTATAAAAATTTTAAATGACCTTGTAAGCATTAGGATTCAAATATGATAGAAAATGCCTTCACAAAATATAAATGTCTAAGTTAGTTTAAAATGCTGCCCAATTCTACAATAACAAAATTAGGAATGGGGAAACAGTTACAAGTTTCTAGGAAGCCTTTTTATTTCAATGCAAATAGCACTTTATATTAACCCTAGAAAGGATTATGCCAGCCCACCACTTGCAGTTCTATTTGAAAGGGGAATTGGAATTTTATCATTATAAATAAAAGAGGTTAGGAAAGGTCAGTTGGGATGTGGCAAGCAGAGAGGATGCCAGTGCAGTAGGCTCTGTTGAGATGGCTCTGATCATGTCAGTATTTATATTTTTCCATTTTCCTGCTGTATTCAATAGTGAATGAGATGTTTCCAAAACAGTTTAGTTTCTCTGAAGAAATGATAATGATGGTGATGGTGGTGGTGATTTATCACTCTAAAAAATATAGACATTAAAATTATGAAGTATTTGCAACACACCCTAAAATGATATACAGTTCCTTGGTGATTGCCTGATTATTCAAAATTTCAATGTATTTTGGATCTAGGATCATAATTTGTGCAATATTCTTAAAATTAATTTTGCTTTTCCTCACATAAATCAAGACATTCCATCTGGGAGTTTTATTTCCATGGTGACAAGAAATTTAAAAAAAAAGTCATGATTGAAGATTAAAATGGTCATGAGATTATGGTGTGATTTCAGAAAATGTTCTCCATCCTTACCTTGTGAATTATCAAATATATTTCATGTAACAGAGAATATACTTTCTGCTTTGTGATGTTTAAAAATGGCTGCATCTCTTTGAAACTAGGGGTAACCTGGAATATCTTGTTTCAATGAAAGTAACAGAAAAGCAGATAATGTGTAGTTTACTCAGGATTTCATCACATATATATCTAAATTTCAAGATCAAAAAGAAATCCACACATAGTGCCTGGATATTGGTTTCTAATAAAACCAATAAAAGAAACCAGGGCTCAGTGGTGAAATGGCTGATTTTAGGACTGGAGCAAGAAATATGCAAGATGAGTTTGGAGCATCTTGTTGTGCCAGGAAGTAAGAAAGTGATTATAATAAAAATAAATAAATAAGTAAAAAGCATGGAGTATGCCGAAGGGACACAGGAGACATCTAAAAGAATTCTTACAGGCCAAAGCGAGAACAATTTGAGCAATAAAATAAAGTAATATTGGTTTTTAACCTGAAGTATAAAATATCCATGACTCCATAATGATATAAATAAATGATTGAATAAATAAATAAGTGGAGGAGAAAAGAAAAATCTCCCATGAAGAAGAATTCCAAATAATTTATGTAGATTCTCCACACTCTTAGAGCTGGAGTATAAATCCACTCTCCTTAGGTGTGGACTGCACATAGTGACTTTCTTTCAGAGTATGGTATGGAAAAGGGGGGAAAAGAAAAACATTACCTGACCACCATTTCTTTAGCCAGTCCATCTGTATCAACATCAACAGTGATAAGCCAAGGTGATAGCATTTGCCCTTAATATTATTTGATAAGAATGGCACTTTACCTCTGTGGTCTTTCTCCCCAAAATCCATAATCCCAGTCTAATCATAAGGAAAATATCAGACAAGTCCCAGTTGAGGGGTATTCTACAAAATGTCTGATCAGGACACCTCAAGCCTGTCTAAGCCATCAAAAACAAAGGAATTCTGAGAAACAGAACTCAGGTAAGAGGAGCCTAAGGAAGCAGGATAGCTAATGCAATGTGGTCTCCTACATTGATTCTGGAACAGAAAACAAGGATACTAACAAAATCTTGGGATATCTGAATTAAATTATGACCTTTAGTTAGTAATAATGTATCAATATCGGTTCTAATATACCGATATTATTTACTAATATTAGGTAAATAATAGGGGAAACTGGGTGTGGGGTGCATAGAAACTTTCTGTACTAACTTGACAATTCTTCTGTAAATTTAAAACTGTTCTAAAATAAAAATATTAAAAATAAAAAGAAATTAAACTGTAAAAGAAAACATCCAGTACATTAAATCAATTTCAACATATATACATTTGCAAGGAGAGAGTAGGAAAGAGCTTCTATTTTGTAAACTTATTTTATTTAGAGCTAATTAGGGTATATTTCAGAATTCATTGTAAAAGAATCTATGCTTCAACCTCTATATTATAGAAAGTTATTGAAGTATAGAAAGTTATATGCCTCAACCCAATGTGTTTTGGTGCTTAGGGAGTTGAAGGAGGGTATGATCACTATGGGTCAGGAATGTTCTCCAGATGCTCAGTTTCATTTTCACTTTAAATTCAAATTCACTGTATGGTCCAAGCAAGTGGAAAGGCTAACTACATAGGTCAGAGTGTTGTTATTACTTTACCTAAAGGTAATCTTTAGTGATTAGTGCCTCATGGATTTTACTATGTAATGAAAGCAGCTGTTAAACACTGAACTCACTAAGCAGTACATGCAATTTCAAGCAAAGACTAGCATACCTCATGTGCTCCTATTTCTAAAATGTACATACATACAAACATACATCAGTAAATATGCATACCTATGCTATAAACAAAGCGAATTTTCATATGAGTCCATAGATTTACTTTCCTTTCCTTGACTATTTAGCATTATAACTAAGGAAGATTGTACAACTCTTTCAAAAACTAGAAAAGTTGGCATTCCTTTATGCATCTTTTTAAAGATTTCATTTGAACCAACCACTTGTCAATTATTTTGCCATTTAAAGAAATCATGATGCGAAAACAGAAGTCTCTCTTAAATCAATTCCTCTAAAAGCCCCAATGCCAGTGAAAACATCAAAGTACCTAAATTGAGGCAAGAGCCTGAATTTTCAGCATTGTGGAGAGAGAAAATAGCCTTTCCACCTTCAAACATAACATATGCTGTAACCTGAAGGAAAAAAAGGCTTCAGAGGTATCCCAATACAGTGTCTTGTAATTAGACTCAGATGTAGGTTTGACCCTTGCACCCTTACTCCCTCAAGATATTTGAAAGGAGAGTGGCTGAAGACATTAGAAGTTTAACCTGTGTTGGTTTCTTTGGAGGATGAGTCTTATGTTCTTACACAGAGGTCCCTATATCAGTCATTCCTGAGGAAGTCATTCTGTTAGGCACTCCACGTTAGTGATGGTGCTATTAGTTTGGGCAACTTCTTTTGTGAATATGTGAAAATGACTGAGGTGATACTAACAAGAAAACGGTTCCTGGATTTGCAAAGAAGAAACTGGCTTCACTGGGCATGAGCAATTTAGATAATTATCAATATATTCTAATCATTGATTTGTTATAAACCCTCAGTGCTTTTGTTATATCTACATAATAAATCTAAAGGAAGAATTAACAGAGGACTTAAAATATGCAGCCTCCGTAGCCAATACAGATCCTTCTTGATGCAGAAGACCATTTGGATTTAAAATTATATGGATTGGTTCTATCTTCTGACCAAATTTCTGTATTCGCAATTTGTTGTGCCCGTGAACCTGTGGCCGAGTATATGGGCATGTGCAAACACTTTTAAGGTTTGGATCAAAGGAAGCAGATGCTTTTTATGCAAAGTCCTGATTTTTACATTATGGATCACTAGGATTGACACTAACAGGAGTCATGTGTCTAATTCTTTGCATCAGTGTGAGTGAAAAATAGGTCCAACAGTAGTAAATTATCTTAACTTCTCTCAGGAATAGAAATGGCTTCATAGTGAGAGAGTGGTCGCATGAGTCAAAAGCATAAAAGTGCCAGCCATAAATAAAGGTGGAAAACCCTCATCCCCACTGGGATAAAATAACATTACATTCCAGAGACACCAACGAGGGACGGACAATTTCTTTGGAGATTCATTTTGTCCAAAAGTAGAGAGAAAATAAATAATTTGCTATCACAATGCTCCAAATCACAGGATTGAACATAAAAGGAGAAAATCTACTTCTCAAATTAATTTTGCATTGACAAGAAGGGGACTAGAATTTTAACAGGAAAAGTTATTTTGATTATATACATGTGTATTTGATCACACAATTTTAGAGGTAAAATTAGAAATCCGAACGCTTTTTGAAAGATTGATCTTCAACCTGATACAAATGACCAACACTATAGCATTTCATTAATCCAGATACTATTATTTTTTCAGTATTATTTAGGGAATTAAATTGATTATTGATCACTATTCCCCCCCCATACTAAAAGCAGAGAATTGTTCTTTTCCCAACAATTATACAAGAAAATTTTAAAATTTCACTTTGTAATTAGTGATATATTTGAATTAAATATCATTAGCATGAGATTTGCTCCTAATTCTGTTTGACCACAGAAATGAAGAATAATTGAAAATGAAATGAAGGTCAGGTCTATTGTTTGGTTGTTTTTATGGTGGGCAAATTACTGTTTTAGCACTCAAGGAAACCAGGGACTGCCACTGACTGTGAAAAGACCACTTTGGCGTTACTGCTGTTTTCTTATCTGTCAAATGCATTTAATCACACTCACCTTGTTCTACTGTATGTTGTTTGACTTAACAAATTAATGGCTCTAAAGTGCTTTGAAAATATAAATCTCTATATAAATAAAACGTTATTACAGCCTTGGGATAAGTTGCAGAGAGAGGTTTAAAGGGTAATGACTTGTCCTCTAGGATTGTAAGGGTTTCAAAGAGCAGATTTTTTTTTTAACTGCATAGTTTTTACTTTGATATAAAATCTTCTCAGAACAGCCTAAAAAAGGTATATTGGATAATTTAAGACTATATAAGCAATTTTAATTGAACCATGATGTTAAAAGACTGTCTACTTTAGCCTAGAATAGTAATAAAATTGACACAGTAGGACCCCCTCCATTCCCTTATACAGTTTATATGCACCTATTTCATGCACCTCTTATTTTGTGTCGAGCTCATCAAGCATGAAGACATGCTTGACGTTGTGGGGAATGAAAACAGCTAAAAGATATGATTTCCGGCTTCAAGGAAGATTCAACTTTGTCAGAAACTAAGTGTACAAATTTCCCTAGTATATGTTTGGATGTGCTAAATAATCTAAGAGATGTATAAATTTTTCTTAGAATTGTAGAGAAATATGAGATAATTTCTGACATTGATGTGGCCAGAGGATGGGGGTGCAGCATAGCACAGGATCTCAGGCTTTTTTATTAATAGCCTGGTACTAGCTCTGAGCTTGGGAAGTCGCCTTAACTTTAGAAATATAAAGACAACTTGGAAGACATTCCAGGTGGGGGGAATAGTTTGAACAAAGGCAATCAGAAAAACACAAAACATTTTTAAGAAAGTAAAGAGTTTAGGAGTTTGGGATGTGTCAAATCGGATAGTAAGAGATAAAGCTCTAAAGATAGGTTGGCGCCAGGTTGCATAGACTCTTGAATGACGGGCTAAAATGCATGAATTTTATTTAGTGGGACATTGTAAACTGCTTCTTAAAGTCAATAGACATTTTTTTTTAAAGTCTTGTTTTAAATAGCCAGGAAAAAAAGACATTTTATTCAAGATGAGATGATACATAGTTCGTTTGAAAATGCCCTTCCTGACTCTGGTTAAAAAATAAATAAATAATCTGACTGTCAATTTGACACTAGATTTCTGAAAACACAAAGATGATTTTTAAACTAAGACTACATCAGCATAATAAGGCAGGCAAACTATTCTTAAAGATTAATGGAAACATTTCTGAATAACGACTTTTTGCTTATTACTATATTTGTAAGATAAGTCAGATTTGTGCATGAGTATTAATTATGAACCTGTACCATAACTGTCTCTAAGAAACTTAAATTTTAGAGTATTTCTTTAGTTCCTTTGTGAACTTGTGAAAAGTTAATTTTTATTCTCATTCTCAATAGAATTTAAAAAGCAATGGTCTCACTTTCATGCTCCCATTTATTCTTAAGCCAGTCAAAGTAGCAATAACTTCCTCTTCTAGAAATTCTCTTGAAAGCAATATTGAAATGAGTTGGCAGGCACCTTAGAAAGGAATTAGTCCAGCTCTCCTGTCTGTAGATGGGAAAAAAAAAAAAAAAATCCACTAAAGCCCAAATATAAAATGTCTTGCACAAAGGCCACACAGAAACAAATAAACTAGTTGTTAATCCCAAATCTTGTTTTCTCAAATAAGTGATTTTTAACCTATAGCATGCTGATTTCAGGAATATATTAGGCAATATTTTAAAATACCAGCTTTCTATCAGCTTTCAGCCCAATACAATATTTTCCTTTAATTCTTGATTGAGTTGAAAACTAACTTTAGTAATTGGTCAGCAAAGTTACTTACAAATATTTATAAATATTAGTAATTGTACTGTTGTCATATGAGTGATTTCTATTGTGCACCTATAAAGTAACAATCACATGAACCTTCCAAGAAGGATTCTAAAGGAAAAATTTTCTTTATTAATTTAAATTTACACTTATGATTTATTCACTTTTCTTATATCAAATGACACTTAATGGTTATGCACATATGATTTTTGAATACATATAAATAATTGTTATTCCACATTTGCTGGCCTTTGCTTGACCAGCAGACTTTAATATTCTATTTGAAATGTAGATTGTACCAAGAGCTGGCTAATGGGAATAGTCTCCAATGTTAATAAAATAGATTTTTGTCCAGCATAGGATTTCTGAAATCTAGAATGTTTTATGAAAAGTAACAGTGTGGAGTTACCTATAAAAGTTTTTGTTGATGATGATATATGGTCCTGTAATGTATAGTTATCTTACACAAATATCATTCAGTAATTTCCCTCACTGATTTTATTTAGTTGTGATTTATTCCTTTTGATAGATTTTTCATTGATTCAAGTTTTCTAATTATTTTCCTAGGATGGCATTTGATAGTCTTAAGTGCATAATTCTGCTTGCTACACAATAGTTCAGGTTTTTGAAGCATTTTAATAACATGACAAAATTCTATACTTCAATAAACATATGTTGAATTGAGAGTAAAGAAACATATTTCACTTTCTTAAACCATAGGATAGAAAGTAACCATGACTGAGCTATCATAATTATTGTTTATATAAATGTCAATATTAACATTTGGGAGGGGAGAGGGAGATTACATATATGATAAATTTTGTGGGGGTATTGCATAGCATTTTTCTTCTTTTTCTCCTTTTTTGTTTTTGGAAAGTGCTATCTCTTTTGCTTTGGATTTCTGAAGTGAATATCATATTACAATAACTATAAGAAGGTAAGGCTTCAGCCTGTATTGACTACATCATTTACAAAGCCTCTTATTCCAAAATTATTAAAAATTTCAACACAGAATAGGAGATCATTAAAACAAGCATGAGACCTTTGTAAGCATGAAGTCCTATATGGCATCACAGGTCACACGCTTATAACGCAAGCCCCTTCTATAGCTTGCACAGGAAGGCATCTGATTTAGGCAGAAACACAAATTTCCTGCTTCGTCTTTTGCATCTCAATTCCTGAACATATGTAATTTCTTCATAGTACATATCTACCACAGAAACATAACTGTAGATCGCCTCATTTCTTAACTTATGGGCAGGAGCTAATGATCACAAGAATATCTTTAGTTAGTATTTGTATTAGTTTCCTCTTGCTGCTGTTATAAATTACCACAAATTTTGTGGCTCAAAACAATACAAATTTATTATCTTACCATTCTGGAGGTCAGAATTCTGAAACGGGTTTCACTGGGCTAAGATCCACATGTCAGCTGGGCTGTGTGGGTTCTGAGGGCTCTGGGGGGAACCTGTTTCCTTGCCTTTTCCAGTCCAGTTTCCAGGGGCTGCCTACATTCCTTGGCTCATGATGCCAGGAGCTAACCCAAAATTTAGTTTAAAATAAGAAAGACATCTGATTATTTTCTTTAGGCAATGGAGTTATTTTACTATGAAACACCAACTGTAACATGTCTAAAATAACTTTTACTTTTAATCTACTTAAAAAAGACATATATATGTTTATGAAACATAGGTGCTTTTTCTATGTAATATGAACAATCTCTGTTTTTACAGATACATCAAGACTTACATACATTTATATACTCATGTCTCCTTACATTCTCAAATATTATCAGATTTGCCTACCAATTCCATTTATTCATAATTGTTTTGTTTTTATAGATGCAAATTTCCTAATCCTGTAGTGAATTGCAAAACTCAGTGCTCTTCACAAGTGAAGAGCTAGTGAACATTTAAGAGACTTGGTCTCAGCTATGTATTTAGCATTTATTGCATGCATACCCCAGTAATAGGAATTACAGGGGATATAGAGTATACATTTAAAGTTTCTGGGGAAAACTAAGCAGATACTCAAGTGGCAGTCATATATTCAATAAAACAAAATATGCATCAACTCATGAGCAGGGTGGTCTGCAGGTTCATTGTTCATCTAGAAAGACTTCCTGGAAAACCTGTATTTTGAGGAAAGTATTAATGGGGTGAGGGGATTTGACTGGGTGAATGAAGAAAGATCATCCTCATAGTAACTGAATGTGGGCAAGAGCTTCACGGCTGCAAACAGAGGAATAATGGAGGGAAGCAAACATTCGTACTCAGTGGGAATGGAAAAAGTCAGCAAGTTTTTCAATAAAATAGAGATTTCTTGTTAATACCAGAAAGATCTATACGTCTGTGATGAGGCAATTGGCTTTGAGCTTCAAAGTTCTGTAAATATCTAACATATGTTTAATGATTTGCCATATTAAATGTATGAATCAGCTAGGAAAATTTGAAAAAGAAATTGCATTATGGAACCTAACATGCAATTTGGGTGAAAAGATTCAAACTAAGTTTGGAAGAAGAAAAAAAGCAGTCTAGAATATTAGGATATTATGGTGTTGTCAGCAAAGCAGGCAGAGCTTGGCTTTGACAGTGGAGGTAAGAGAAAGCAAGGCCCATCCAGCTTATATTATACACACACAAAATAGTCACGTGAGTCACGTGCGTAGTGGTGAGTGAAAAGTCATATCCAACATCTAAACACATGCAAAGGTAGTAATAATGCTAGTTAGTTTTTATTGAATGTTTGTAATATGCCAGGCACTGTCTTTGATGTTTTCCATTAATGTAATCCCCACTATAACAATTTGATATCAGAGCATAATCCTCATTTAGATATGAGGAAGCTCTAACAGCACTTAAGTGATTTGCCCAAATGGCCAGTAAATAGAAACCAGGATTCAACTCCTGCTTTTTAAACTCAAAACCTGTGGTCTCCAGTTCACCAAAACAAGAAAGCAGAATTGTTCCTAAAAATACAGTTCCTTCATATGCCCAGATCTTATTTTATGTTAAAATCATTAAATTTTGGCATCAAGATGATCATCTTATTTAATCCAAAATTCCATTCAATGTAGTAATTGTCACTGCAACTACCTATGAAAATGGTCACGTAACTTCTGTTTGAACACTTCCAGTAATGGAGATTTTACCGTGTCTAATTTACATATTTGTATGGCTCCAGTGGCTAGGAAGAGTACTTATTTTGAATTGAAGCCTGCTTCCTGTAACCTTCACTCTTTAGCCCTGATTCTGCCCTCCAGTATTACACAAAATAAATTGTATCCCTCTTCCACAGGACAGTCCTTCAAAGTGTTTGGAGATTTTCATCACAAGTCCCTAACTCTTTCCCAACTTGAAACATCCTCTCTTCTCTAAATTATTCCCCAATGTAACAAAGTGTGCATACCCTTCACTGTCTTGGTATATTCTTTGTACTGTTCAGCATCAAAAAGATAAATTATTTACCGGTCTCAGACAACATTATTCCATCACTTTCCTTTACATTTCACCTGAGTCCAGAAGATGATCCAGAAAACATTGTCTTTAACTTACTAGCTTTCTCTAAATTAGCATTTCAATTAATACCTTACACTTTGCACAATTGAAATGGATACCTAAATTCTGATAAAATGAGAACTTAGTTCCCACTGCAATATAAACACCTGCAAGGCTGGATCTCTGGAAATCTAAGAATAGTGCAGGCACTTAATCATCATTTACACTTCCCATCTTTCATGCTCAGTTGTGAAGGCCCAGCCATTGACCTGCTGACGGCTTTACCAGTAAAACAGAGGAGACATAAACCAGGGCAAGTCAATTATGCCTAACAAGAGCCTTCTCTCCAGCTGTCAATGAGCCAGGCAACACTGAAGATGCACAGTAGGAGGCTCTCCTATCTCTGACTTTTGACTAGTTAAGAGTGTTTGGTTAAACATTTTGAAAAGTGATAGGTGAGTGGGGTCTTTAGTTGAAGTTATGGGTCAAATTCCAGGCTTGCAGTAGCACATAGAGACAGAGAAAAATAAATTACTGGGCTTTTGAGTATGTATATAGATATAAAATACCTCATGGTATGATTGAAGGCTAAATTCTGTTTTACAAATCAACATAAGTAGAATTATTGTAAAGGAAAGCTAAAACTTCTACAATTCATTGTCAGTAAAATAATGGCAAAAGAAAATAATGGAGGGGTGGGTACCAAAGATAAAGCAGGATATGAATAGGTTCTGAGTGTAGAGGGAAAAACATTTACTTCTTACCTTATCTTAATGCCCTGGAGGATTGTAACTTATCTTAACTGTATCACTGGATCTTATGCATGATATGGATAAAGTCATTCAAAAGGAAAAAAAAAAACCAAAAAACATTTAAGAGAAACTCCCAAAGAAGTAATGCATTTGTCTAAAATTCACTTTTAGGACTTCACTTGTAAGGGAGAGCTGGTTCTTATATGCTAATATTCCTTAAAAAACATTTTTTTATCATGCAAACTTGTCTTCTAGATCCTACTTGTATCTGTTAAATTAAAATAAACATAAATGGGTATAAATACATATAATACATATTTGTGGAATGAGGTACTATTAAGGTAACATATTAATAACATATTTTAGGAATTATTGAATCTCACGAAACATATCATTATAAAATACATATATATATTTTCCCAGAAAGCTCAAAATGGGATTTAACTTTGCTACATGAATCATTTTTAATTAATTTAATTTAAATAAATTTAAGGAGATCCATTAATAAAAATGTCTTAAATCTTAATACAACTTACAGATTTAAATATATAGTCACAAACAACTCATTTGATCCTCTCACTAACATTTAATCTTCAGAAAGTTTATAGTTATCATTTTCGCTTATTTAGAGTTTAAGATAATGAATTTCATGGTGGCTAAAATGATTAGAAAGTGGTAGAGAAAGTATCCAAATTCAGTTTTTTTCTGACTCCCCTACCTGTTATTTATCTACCTTATAATGTTCACTTATTTGAAAAGACCAACTTTTATGTATTCAATCATATAGAGAATGTGGTCTTAGATTTACAGTCAGTAAGTTTTGATCAATAAAACTGTAATGTTTTAAGAATTAACTCATGTCTTTTTAACAATCTAAGAATCAATATTTTAGCCGGCTTTCTCTGACATTTTCATACAAACATATTTTGTGTAATGGCAACTGTGAGATACCAAGGCAGTAAGAGAGCAAAAGCTCTCTTTCTGAAGAGTTCTTTAGTTTGAAAGAAAAGCACTTGTTTCTGGTATTTTAGCAAAATATATATATATTTCTTTCTGGATTATCCACAGACTGGTAAAGAGAAGAGCCCTGGATTTTTTTTTTTCCCTTCCTCTTCTTATGACTCAAGTGAAACCATTCAGAAACTATAACAAAGTCCATATGCTTGGCTTTTTGAAGTGTGCTTAGTACTCCATTAGGGATTCTCGATTTGTACTTCTCAATACGATTTCAATAAGATGCAGGTTCCCTTCAGTAAACTGACCTGGTACAAACACGCAATGGATTAATTCCATAGTAAATTATGGGGGCAATAAAGCTTTCTAGACCACTTTGCCTCTTAAGTAACAATCTTTTATGTTGCCTTATAAAACTGAACTTATGTTTTATTTGTAAGTCATTGTGGGCATTATAAACTGACTTTGGAGCACTTAGTTTTGGGGTTGAGCACATTTTTTCTTGATGCATTGTTTTATGATGGTTCTGGAGCTACTTATTAGCCAAAGCACCTGAAAGTTCCTTGAGAAGCTAATATCTAGTCAAAATAACTTCACACCTAAAGGTGCATGGAGACAGACACCATATAAGTTTGACCTCCAGTCATTTTTCATCTGTTTTTATTTCCATTTTTTTGATATCTAGAGAAATCCCACCAGTTTTACCCAATATTGAAATAAGATCACTTTGCTTCAGTTTTGTGTGAAGTTATATTGAATACACACAAAATACAGAAACCACACTTAGATCTTTTATAGGATTGGTTTTATGGTGCATAAACTCATGCAGGCAAATAAAGCGAGATGTGGATTATTTGACCATATTACCATGGACATTCTGAGTTGCAGAGTTGTCCAGAATAAAATTCTTGGATAAATTATTTGTCATACATTTCAATACCTTTTTTGTGATCTAAACACCACTGCATGTGATTATCTTAGTCATGCAAGGGAATTTTATTTTACTAAGTTTGGAATTTACTTTGACCCAAAATACCTGAGTTAGTAATCCCTGTTTTGGAACTTTACAGAGATGAATCAGAAAATTTAACTTCTTTCATCTTTTATTTATATGGGTTGATTGTTTTAAAAGAAAATTGGAGATTTTATAGTGACAGTTTGAGATTACTTTATGAATACCAAAAAGAGAAAGATTATGTTTGTAAACTAACCTATTCCTCTGAGTTTGACACCCTTTGATTGTATTAAATTCAGCTGAGGTGTCTTTGATTAAATTACCTTTTAAGATTAGGGCTTTTTTGATACTACCACGTCAGTAAGGCATGACTCAGGTTGAGTCCCCACCCCCTTGGTGGGTCTGATATAAACAGACAAACAACACAAGAAGACACACAGAGGAGAGAACTTTGTCATTTTTTATCCTGCCATGTGACAGACAGGAGAAGGCTCAAACAGTAAAGCCCCAGGGAGAGATGGACCATTTGCCTATAGCTTACAGCTGACATTGGGAAGAGAGCCGAAACTGATATAGGAAGCCCTGAGAGACAAACCCTATGCTAGCCTGCAGATGAGATTGGGAAGAAGCTGGGCCCACAAAACCTCAAGAGAAAAGGAAGCCCAGAGGGGAAGGCCGAAGCCCAGCAGAGATCGCTCACCATCTTGCTTCAACATGTGGCAGCTGACTTTGGTGAGAAAGTACCTCTTATGGTACCCTGAGTTGGACTTTCCCTGACCTTGGGACTTTAAACTTTTACCCCAAGTAAATACACTTTATAAAAGCCAACAGATTTCTGGTACTTGTATCAGCACCCCTTTGGTGGACTAACATACTATGCTTGAATACCTCTCTTAGATCATCCACATTGGTGGACCTTTTCACCTAACTTTAAATCAGTTCATTTAAAGAAATTTTGGACATGACTGAAGAAGCAGCCTAGGTACATTTGAGCTTCCATGAACTCCTGGCAGAAATAGACTATTTCTAATGAATAATTATGACTTTTACTTCCAGATTCAGTGTGGGAAAATGAAAAGAAAAAAGAAGCTCAAAATTAATATCTACCATTGTTAATTAGCTGCTCTAAGTGTACTTTATTTGGGAAATGGAAATTCAATCAAAACAAAAGAAACTGTTTTCTGAGTGTCTAAAAGTACTTTTCATTGAAATTATGAAGTATAAAACAGCACTTCCATCCTCAAAGAATGCAGAGTCTACCTTCTTTTATCTGTCTGACCAGCCTCAATCGGTACTTGTGAAGATCAAATGAAACAATGTAAAAAATGCTTCAATATCTGTGAAGCACAATAGAAATGGAAGCAATGACATTATTAAAGTAATATATGTTCAGGTCAATTCAGTTAACTTAATTCAGATCTTTAAATATTCACTGAATTTATAACATTGCAATTTTGTAATAGCGATGACCAAGAATAGAAACAAGTTCAGTGCCAGACCCACCTTACATCATCCCCAAGGATGCAAAGGGCTGCTTGGACTGATCAAGGCAATAGCATAATTGAGCTTGTTCCCTGTCTGATAAACCTTCATGGGGCAAACCTTGTGACTTTTAGGATTTTTTTCACTATAAACTTTTGGAGTCATAAATCTAAAACTTGAATGTGTTTTTAGGTGAAAGCAACAAAGCAGACAATTTGGAAACTATGATCCTAGGAGGCCTTCCTCTAAGAAGACGAAGAAAAAAATCCTTCACATGTTTCTGCCAAGCTTATTAGATGTCTACATTGGGGTCATTGTGATGTAAGTCCTAAAATTAATTTTATGTATGCCTTGACATCTGAGGAAAACTGGAGATCCTCAAATGGTCTAACTGTAAGTTTCCCTCTTTACTATGCTCCCATAGAAAAGATCCTGTAGCAAACAATCCTTAGCAAGGGGCCAGAGCTTAGTTCTTGCTTATCCTAGAGTAGTGGGCTTCATTTTCCTCTAGCCTGCAGAATTATTCAAACAAGCCAAGCACATCCTCCTGCAGCATCCAGGGGACCCCATCCTCCTGATACTAGAAAGCCTGCTTCCCACAGTCCCTGGTTGTTCACTCTGTTCCTGAGTACAACCCCCATGTGGCCCTTTGTGGTCTGCAGCATCCTCCTTTCCCAAGCTGTAAGTATATGTGACCAAATCCTGCTGTTGATCTCATCTGCCCAGTGTCCATCATTGTATATTCGGTCATCTCCGTAAGTACAGAATGGGAATCCTCCCTCACCAGTGGGGTGAACAGGAGGTGATTCAAACAGTCATGTCTAGGTTCACATGCTGGGCTTTGTCCTATCTACAGAGTTTTATATAAGAACCATTAAAGAGTGATGAACACTCATTTGACGATGAATTTGATGTCTGTATGCTCATATGTCCTGGCTTTCTACCTTACAATTATTTTTCTTACTCTCAAAATTTGGGTAATGCAGTTGGAGGAAAGATCCGAACAGAAAATGACCCAGTCTCCACTATTCTTATACCACAATACTTCTCAGAAATATTACATAGAAAATCACATAAAACACTCTCCCACTTCTGTTAATTATAATTATTGTGATTTTCACCTTAATGCTGCCTTTTCAAAAATAGGCATAATCAACTAACACATCCCAACAAGAACAGAATATTAGTTGGCTTAGAAATCATTGCATTAAGATAATATTCATAGCAATATTGCTTAAAGAATACTATAGCAAATTTAATTTTTATGGGCAACTTGTTGTTTAAGAAAAAATTATGATTAGTGCAAAGGCAGAAAAATTGGTTAAGCAATACTTTCACACAGTGCTGTTCAATAGAGCTTTTTGCAATGATGGAAATATTTTTAAAATATGCATTGTCCATTATAGTAGCCAGTAGCTACATTTTGCCATTAAGCACTTGAAATGCATCTAGTATGAATGTGGGACTGAATTTTATATTTTATTTACTTCAAATTAATTTAAATGTAGATAGCTACATATGGCTAGTAGCTACTATTTTGAACACCACAGTTCTATCAGTTGTACATATGGTTAAAGGGTTATAAGCATACCTTGGAATATTGTACTCTTCAGTTACCTAGATGTGTCTAGTGAAGCAATGTTCAGAAAAAAATTTTTTTAAAAGCAAATTATAAAAAGCAAATCATCTTTCACATCAGTGCTAAATTTCTTTCTTGAATTAACAAATCAGGCTTAAATTGTATGGCGTGAGGAGAAATGAATTATTTTGTTATATCAAAATCACTAAAGAATAAAATTTGTTCCAGCATGATTATTTTGTACTTTATAGCTCATTTACCTAACTGCTCATTATCCCATGAAATGGAAATGCATCTTGGTGCTCAATTCCATATGGATGACTAAAGGTCACTGAAGACTACGTAGAAAGCCAAACGAAATGGATTATTTCCAAACAGATAAGTGCTTATATCTAAAATTCTATTTATATATGAAGTACTGATTGACACCATTTTTGAAAAATTCAGCAAAGAAATAATTAAAAGAAAATCCTTTTATTT
>JAQZBX010018857.1:0-34251 GCA_029593785.1 Cabassous unicinctus | reverse complement strand
TTTTAAAGATTTATTTATTTATTTATCCCCCCCTTCCTGCTTGTGTTTTACTGTGTCCATTCGCTGTGTGTTTTTTCTGTGTCTGCTTATCTCCCCCTTGCTGTGAGGTCTTGCTGCATCAGCCCACCGGGCCGCGCGGGCCGGCCTGCCTGCCCTCACAAGGAGGCCCCGGGAAGCGAACCCGGGGCCTCCCATATGGTAAATGGGAGCTCTATCCATTGAGCCACACCCGCTTCCCAGGGGGAATCTTTTTGAGTGACACGTCAATTAGGAAATGGAGCTGTGGATTGTGCTATCTTTAAAGACAAATAATTGCTTCCAGGATGTGGAACGGTGGCTCTCTGTCACTCTCCTCTCTCTGCCCCATAAAGAAGTAAATGTCTTATATTTAGAGATACCCAAGTAGCCTTCCTACTAAGCTGTACCCTCAAGAGCAGAGGGAGAGGTAGGCAAGTTTTCCATGTCAGACCTGCTGAATTTAATATCTAAATAGCAACCTCTGTGGTGCTCTGGTCACCCACCCAGTAACCAGGAGATGTGTGAGCAAGCAGAGGCAAGGGCCTTCAGCAGCCCTTCAGACTCCACTTCATTGGCAAAAGTTCCTGAACCTCTGGCATGAAAGAGCATCTTCACACAGGCTTCTGTTCTCGTGGAGATTTGGTTGCTGGGGATCAGGGGCAAAGAGGAGGGATGCATGAATAATTTACCATGAATGACAGAGTAATGGGCTAGGAGAAACCCAGTTGTTTCTGAAGATATCTTTAGCAAGTTGCATAGGGATTGATGAATAGATGAACTATAAATGGATTAATTGGAGTGCTAAAGTGGAGTAAAAGAAAAGGAATGGGCCAATTAAGTCTACATTGTGGGGGTAGATTTCTATTGTAAGTGATTATTAGAGAATTACAAGGTAGAGAGAGTTCTTAAGATTTAGATTTGAAGAGGGGAAAACTAAATGAGTTTGATGAAGGGCTGTTAGGATGTTGAAGCAGAAAAACATTGGGGGAAAGTCCCCAGTATACATATTTTTGTCTGGTTCCTATTCCCAACAGGGTAAGATAGATTGGTGTTTCTCAGCCTATATGGTAAACAGAATCTCCTAGGGAAGCATAAAAAAAAAACCCATGCTTGGGCCCCACTCCAGAACTGGAGTAGGGTCTGGGCATCATATTTTCATATGCAGCTCAGGTCAAGCCCACAATGTTTAGAACAACTTTCGGTGTACTTAAGAATCACCTGGAGTGCTTGTTTAAAATTCAGCTTCCAGGGCCCTGTGTTCAGGGACTCCAATTCAGTAGTCTGAGTTGGGAGATAGACTATGCATGTTTTACAAGTTTCCCAGATGATTCTGATTTTGATACTGGATTGGAGGATGTGGGCATTCAAGAAGGCAAGAAAATAGCCATGAAGGGCCAGTGGTGGTGGAGGGGAAAAGCATTGTAGAGGAAAAGACATTTCTGAAAAGATTTCTCTTCAGAGCAAAAGCTGGTGTAGTTAGTATCATTATCCCCTCAGCATGGCTGGTTCTGACAGAAATTGGTGTCTAGCACTTGAATTAGTCACTTAATTACATTTACCTTCGGCTTCTCTTGGCTTGTGCCAGCACAGGCTGTGGGCTTTGTAATCAAGGATGAGACAGAAGGAAGTAATGTGGACAGGGAGAGTGAGAGAGGCTGGAGCAGGTGTTTTGGAGGATAGGAGTGTATACTCAATTACCTAGTGTCAAAAACTGTGAAGCATCTGAGATCGTAACCCTACTTGCAATCTAACAAGTTAGCCTGCTTCAGTTTCATGGATACTGGCAGAAGATATGAGACTCCTAGGTCAGAGATAAAGGACTTAATTATCACAGCAAATCAGGCAACATGAGCTTCAGCATATTTGTGTATGTACCCTTACCCCCAACTCCCACAGGGGCAATTCTGAGGGGTCCAAGTGGATGCTGAGCTTGCAGCGGGTTTGCATCACAGCTCAGGAACTCTGATCTTAGGAAACTCCAGCCTTTCAAAGGTGCTGCAAACAAATCTGCCCAAACTTTGTCCCAGAGGAAGACCTAATCTTTATTATACTGGTCAGCAAACAGATCTTCCCTCTGCCCCAGACGGAGACAATGTCTCTGTCTTCCTAGGCTGTTTGCTATTTAAACATCCTTGAAAAGATAGTCAAAAATAAAAACCTATCAGGATCTCTGCTCATAAAATGTGCAGAAATGTGAAAGAGAATTACTGCCCATCAATTAAGATCTGCCAGCAAGTAGGTGTTGGCAATGAGACTATTCTGATTTTCTCACTATATGTGACATGTTCCATGGAAGATTGAATACAGCCTTGGTTGTGGAATGGTAAGTGTTCTGAGACACTAACTCAAGTACCCAGAAGTGTGGGAAGTCTGTGTTGGTATTGTATTATGATGCTAGCTCGTGTTCTCAGAATGTGCAAGGGATTCCAGAAGTTTTGAAAGAGGAATATGAAGGCAGGAGGTATAATGCTCCATCCTCTGACTATGCTGTTCTTGACTCTGGAAAAGTCATACATGCAAGGTTGTATAAAATACAACATAAAAGCGAGTACATATAAAACAAACATTTAAATAGCACTTAACAGTTAACAAAGTACTTTCCCAAACTACTTCATTTTAGTCCATAATTATTTCCCCTATTTTCCATGCATAGGAACTGAGGTAATGTATGAAAGGAAGCTAATCTGAGCCAGGTCTGATCCTACTTACTCCAGGAAGCAACTTTTGAATAGTATTGGAAAGTGGTGAAGAGAAGGGAAGGGGAGAGCAGAGGGCAAAGAGTTGGTGTGTCAAAGCCCAGAAGCAGAAACAAAAATAGAACTTGGTTGTGGATGGCCCTACCCATGTCTCCTCTGAACCCTTCCAGGGCCCCTTACTTTCTCTCCAGTAGAGTTTATGTCTGAGCATTGTCAATTCTCTTAAAGAGCCCTTCTGGCCCCTTTACCACCATCACCAACCTTGACATTCTTCTGTGGGGAAGGTTACTTGGACCACAGCTCTACTTGAGGGACTGGAGGCAGACCAGATGAACTTTAAAGACTCCAGAACATTGCCCATGTGTTTTATCTATCTATTGCTGATCCCTAAACATAGTGGCATAAAACAATTAACGTTGTATTATGCTCACAATTTTGTGGGTCAAGAATTCAGGCAGAGCACTGTGGGGATGGTTTATTTCTGCTCATCAATGCCTGGGGCCTCAGCCTGAGTGGCCCCAACAGTTGGAAATGACTGGGACAGCTGCACTGGGGCCATATGTCTGAAGCTTCAGTTCTGCCTCTCGCTAGAGTCCTCAATCTTTTTTTTCCTACGTTGTATCTGCTAGGGCTGGAATGTCTAAGATGGTTTCCTCACACCATGTCTGATGCCTTTGCTGGAATAGCTGGGACTAGCCAGGCATTTTTCTCTCTTCATGGAGTCCCTCCCTTCACATAGTTAGCTTCAGCTTTCTCACAGCATAATGGTCTCAGAGTAATCAGACTTCCTACATGGTGTTTGGCTTTCCCTAGTGTGAGGAGGCTGCAAAGCTTCTTTTAACCTAGCCTCAGAAGTCCCAGAATGTCCCTTCCACTGCATCTATTGGTGAAACAAGACAACAAGGCCAACCCAGATACTAGGGAAGAGGAATTAGACTCTGCTTTTTCGTGGAAGGACTAGCAAACAATTTGTGGCCATCTTTAATCTACCACATCAGTTCTGGGCTGATCAAATCCATATCTCCAGAAGAGGATCCTGAGAAACTGTGTGTTTAACAAGTAACCCCAGGGGACACTTATCCTCAGGAAGTTTTGGGAAACAGTGGGTATTGAGTGGCTGTTAAACTAGAAATTGTGTTTGTGTGGAATTAATTGTATGTGTACAAAACTTAATGTTCTTTAGAAAATTGCCAGCATGTGTCCTTTTATTCTTTATTGACCTGACCTAGAATCTATTTGATATTTGATCTAAGTTTTACCTCCTTCATACTGGTTCTGGGTCTGTTTGCCTCAGATCCATCCCCCCAGCTTCTCCTGCCCTGCCCTGTTTTGCAGGTGCCAGCCCTTGCAGACTGCATCCCCCAAACTCCATGACAGCTGGTTCCTGGCTGAGTTTGGCCAATGGAAGTCAGCAACAGGAGATTGAAGTTTGGAGAACAGGGAAGCTGGGATTTCTTTCCCCTCCTTCTGTGACTCCAGCATTTCTGGGTGAGGAAAAGGAGGCTCAGCTCTCCTGGATCCAGCTTCCATGAGGTTACTCAGTCTCTGGTAGTGGCTCCCTGCTATCGCTATTCCACTATTCTCTGGGTTTTCTCTTCATCCTTTTTTGGTGTCAACTCTTTTATTACTTTGGTAACTAATTTCCTGCATTGAATTCCCTCTGTTTTTAATTCTTAGAGTGATTTTTATTTTTCTGGCTGGACCGTGAGTGATAAACTCTTTTAATATTTTTTCCTAATTTAACTAACCATTTACACCTCTTCACTCCCAAACTCCCCTCTACAAATAGAATCCAATTTAACATTCATTCTGGAATTTCTTTAAAGTGCAATTTCTGGCATTTCAAAAAGAAACACAGAAAACTAAATGAGAAAATAGTGGTCTTTCATAGTCCTACCTGCCAGAGATAAACCCTCTTTAACCTTTTGGTATATTTCCTTCCAGTCGTTATCTTTTTTCTTTAATACATTTCCCCAATATTTTGCTTGTTTTTTACAGAGTTGAGCTCACACAGTATATCTATGTTGACATCTTATCTCTCTTGGCTTGACATTTTATCGTAAGCGTTTTCCCATTTCTTTAGAACTCTTCATAAACTTCACTTTTTACTTGTGAAAGGAATCAAAAAGATAGAAAGGATTCTGGCTTATGAAATTCTGTACTCTAAAAAAATGGTGCCAACTAGCTTTCGCCTATGTATTTCTCAGACTACCTGTTCAACGGCATTTATTGAGTGCTTACAGCATATGTGGTGTGGTGGGAGAAGTAAGAGAAGAAATGATGTGGGGGCAGGGACTGGTTAGGGAGCTGAGAGGACACATAGGAAGTAAGTAGAGAACAATAGAAAATAAAAATTAATCAATTGCTAGGGGGAATACTCCAGATTATCAGTGTAATAAAAGAGCAGAGATGTGATCAATATGAGCTGGAGTCGTCCCCAAAGATCTCTTCCTGTGACGTGATCTGAACAGTGAGTGAACTTTGGGCATGATTTGAATAGGCCTGGAGAAGGAAGGAGCTCCAGGGGAAGGAGGATACGGATTAGGGGCTTTGGAGGCAGGCCATCTGGGTCTGGTGTGGCTCTGTCGTTTTTACTAGCTGTGTGATCACAGGTAAGTTACGAGCCTCTTTAGACTCCAGTTTCTTGGTGGTAATGATAGCAGTACCTACTTCATGGGATGAAATGCAGTATTCAAAAGAGTTACAATCTTATTTCTTCCCACCAGGATTAAAAATTTCTTCCATGTGAGCATGAAAGTTAATAATCTTCATGCACGTACTTGCTGTGAGTTGTCACCAGTAGTTAAAACTCTATTTCCACATTACTAAAAACACCAGTGGCCTGTCCTGCAGGGATAGGAGAAGTTAGTGTCTGAGTTGAGTTTGGAGATGTATCTCCCAGGGCAGCAGAACCCAAAGGACTCCTGGGGTTTAGCCAAGCCAGTAGAGGCTTACCAGACGTCACAGGGCACTGAACCCTCCTCCATGCCCCTTGTATAACAGGTACTGCCAGAGCCCACAAAAGTGGGTCATTGTGGCTTCTCAGATTGGTCCTGTTCCTTTCCTGGGTGGGCCTTTATTTCAGCTTCATGGGAAGAGGACTGCATGTTGGAGAGAGATGATGGATGTTCATTGAGGACTCTGAGCTGGCAGACCTGAATGTTAGGGAAAGAAGGGGTGATGGTGGAGGTGAGGGCTTGGGGGAGAGACAAGTATGAAAACGTGTATGTGGCTGTTGCAAATATTGCAGATTGGTGCCAATATCTGTGGGCCTAAATATCTTTGGAATCTGTTTGCTAAGTCGACTTATTACAACAAAAGGGACTTGGGGAGAAGAATTAGTGAGAAGGTTAAGACTTAGAGAGAAACCACATACACACTCAGAAAGTGTAAAGGCACTTTTGCTGTAGCCCCACATTAATTAACTTCTCTCCTGGAGCTTAGCCAAGCCAGTGGAGGCTTACCAGACTTCACAGGGCCCATTCATCCTCCCACAGAGTCCCTTACCTTACTCAAGACCACCTCTGCTATCTGCCCCTTGGGATGCTGCCTGCTAGAAACTGATAGGCTGTCCAGTTTCCCTGTTGTAAGGATCAAAGAGATGGAGCATGGAGACATGTGTTGTCAGTGGCAGGGAGGGCATTCCAGGAGAGTGCGTCCTGACTTTTTAAGAGACATTTTACAGCACATCCTCTTTAGGTTCCCCTGTGTGGGCAGGGAGGAGGTTGGAAGAAATCGTTCCCTCTGGCTCCCCAAGGGCCCTATAGAGCCACCCGCCTTGTCCAATCTGCCTTGAAAGGGGAAAGTCTTAAAATACAGAGCCTCACTGAATCACTCTCTCGGGATGCGTTCTTCCTGAGCTCAGAATTGGCTCCGCAAGAGTCTCTATCTTTGTCTCCACTCTCATCTATCTCTTGACTCCATTGTTTGGGTAACAATGAGGAACCGAGTTTAGCAGCTGAACGTGGGGTGCTTTGTCCATGCTTCTGCACAGGACAGCTACTGAAGCCTGCAAAGGCCTGCCTACCTGCCAGAAATCTAGTTTCAGACACTTGCATCAAACTCACCTGCACTCTAGTGCACATCTATAATTGTTTTTCGTTCTTGTTAAAAACACTCTTTTGCCATGGGAAAAGGCAGAGCTCTGCAGAGCCAAGAAGGTGAGGAACAAGGGATCTTCCTTTCATGGTCAGCTTTGTCCTCAGAGCCTGGAACTCTGTTTCCCTACCCCCTTCCACTGCCCATTCTGAATCATGGGAGTAAATAGGAAATGGTTAGGGAGTTTTCCATGATTCCATTTGTCCTAGCTGAGAACCCCTGGAATTGTCCCTCAGTGATGTTTGCACAATGTGAAGCAGACGCTCAACCACCGAGCTATACCTGCTCCCCTGTATTTTTTGATAATACTGATAACAGTAAGACTGCTGCTGCCCTTTCCTGGATTGGAGTTCATGGACTGAAGACAAGAGAGAAGGGCAGGGTGGGAGTGGGCAGCAGTGACAGCCAGGATTTTTCTATAAGCTCACATCAAAGAAATTCCTCAGCAGCATGTTCCCTTAGAACTTTCTGTGGCTGCATTGAAGCTGATCTTTCTTTTCATTTCTGAGGGCAAAAGTAATTTCCTGTTCTTTATTTTTTTTCTGAATCTTTGTCTAATTTTCTTAATCATCTAAATTTATACATATATAATGTGTATATAAATGTAAATATATGTTAACACAAATAAAGCATACATATTTTGTAATTTGCTTTTTAAAACCTAAAACACATTCCTTCTAAACCTCTTTCAATATCATTACATATCTACAAATTATTTTTAATTTGAATAGTATTTGTCTTATGTCTGCATCTTGATAACAATAATACTAGCTAGCATTTATTGAATGATTTCTATATATTAAGCACTGTGCTAATCAGCAATAATAGGAGCAAGGTTCTATCATTATGCTCATTTTACAGGTGAGGAAATGGAGGCTTAAAGTACTTAAGTAATTCTCAAAAAGTCACACAGTTCTTGAGTGACAGAACTGAGATTTAACCTAAGCAGAAATCAGACCTCATATACCTAAAAATTATACTGTGCTATCATAATTTATTAAACTACTAGACATTTAGGATTTTTAATTAAAAAAACTAAAAGCCCTCATTATTTAATCTTTTCATACACCCAGTATTATTTCCTTGCATTATATCATTCTATTTTCTTTGAAGAACGTGATACCCTGCAGGCTCATAACATGTTAAGCTTTCTAATTTGTATTCTATGACATAATTTTCTGTTTGGTTTCCTGAATATCTATTTGGTTTCCCGAACAGCCATGACGATGGTGGAAGGTGCCCACCCGCTCTAGATGCTTTAGTCAAGACTAGCCCTCTTGCTCATCAAGCCCTTGCTTCTTGCCTCTAGAAGCAAGCCTCACGTGCTGGTTGGACACAAACACCTAGAATGCATTCTTCTCCTCCCCTCTTGTTTGACCCCATCCTTCTTTCATTTGATCATACTGCCTTGATTCCAAATTCTGCCAAACCATACCCTGACTTTGCCTCTACCTCTGGCCCTCCAGCTGTGGGTGACATCTCTCCTTCTTGTTCTTTGTCAGCTCATCCTCCAGCCCCAGCATTTCTTGTGGTCCTAGTGAAGAAAGGCCATTTAAACCCCCTTTCCAAAGACCCCAACCTTGCTCCAGCCCTTCAGCAGGTACTGGACAGGGCCAGGACTGAGCCTAGGATGGAATTTATCAGGAGCCTTCTTATCTTTTTCTTGCTCTTCAATTATCTAGGAATGTTCCTTCCATCTGCTAGATAATTTCCCCCATTGTGTCTTCAGAGATGCTCCCCTGCCTATTCTAACCCCACCCCCACCATCACCAGCTCTGGGCTGTTTCCTGTCAGAGTGCTACCTGCAGCGCTCTTCTGGTTCATACTCGCTGACTCAGGTGACAGTTCCATGGAGTCATGTTATTCTCCCAGATTCAGGTGTACAGATACCCTACAAGTTTTTAAAAACAATACCAGATTTATACAGACCCAGAGAAATGGACATAGAACAATGAAGCATTTTTTTAAGCTAGATTTCTAATTGTGGAATTAAAAGCTTTGTGCCTGCATGGAGGGAGGGGCTAGACTTTGAAGGGGCAAGGGAAACTTTCTCTTGCTTACTCCTAAGGTAAACATAACCGTAGGAAGGCATGTGTGGTGCTGAGAAGAGCATGCATGGACCTTGGGCAAGCCTGGGGTTGATTACACACTCCTTAACTCACTATTTCTATGACCACTGTCAAGTTCCTTAACTTCTTTAAGCCTGATTTCCTCATCTGAATTGGGCATAATACCCACATCACAAGTTTATTTTGAAGATTAGGTTTCTAGAAAAATCATTGTCTTGCCACATAGTGTTTTCAGTGTTTTGCTTTTGTTTTCTCATGAAAGACTTCTGAGGTGGGAGGGATCAAAGAGACAATTTGTGTTCTCACTGTTCCAAATGTTTCCCTGGGGAGAGGACAAGCTGGGAATTGCCTGGCTGAGTTATTGGAGACATCTCCCAGGGGTAGGGGGACAAGAACCTGAAGACAGAAATTCTGTATGACCTCTTCTGGAACAAGGGTTCTTATTTTGGGCCCATGAATAGCTTTTTTTTTTGGAGGGGGGAGGTGAATCTAAAATTATCTTTCCTATAATTGCATGGAAATTTTGTGGATGTATGTATACGTGAACTTTTCTGCAACAAAGGTCCATGTCTTTTGTCAGAATCAAAGGAGTCCTTAGCCACAGAAGAGATTAGGAACTGCTGCTCTAGAGGCTCCTGTGGCTCCTGCATCTTCTTTTTTTTTCATTAACAGTGACTGTGGCCACAGTGGAGAAGATGGAGAGGGCTATGACAGGGTCTGAGTATGGATCGTGGGGCCTCAGCTAGACTCAGGAAGTACATGGAAGCCAGAGGTCAGGGGCAAGGATGCCAGAGGTCAGGGGCAAGGATGCCAGAGCCAGAGTCAGGGGCAAGGCAATGGGTAGACCTGAAAAAGTGGTCTAGAGCACAGGCAAAGGCTTGAAAGTTCAAAGACAGGGAGATTTGAAGCAGAGGCGAGACTGTTGTGTGACTGCTACACTGATTCCTGGAATAGGGGTCCCAGGGTGGAGTGTTAATACCACAGTGCATGCCTAGTATTCACTCTTGCTGCTCCCAGGCTGGGCTTCTTCCCATTTCCCTTCTCCTTTTTTTTCTTTGCACCCAAAGTCCTGCTTCTCCTCATATAATTCACCCCACCTCACCCCAGGAATGCAGAACGATCACCCCCAATGCCCTAGGCCTGTGTCTCCTTGGACCCTTGCATCCTAAGGGGTTTCTGGGTTTGTGCTGAATGGCTCAAGTGCTGCCCTCCCTAGGGCCTGTGGAGTCTTAATTGGGCATCCAGAAGAGTGACCAGATGTTTTCTTTTTTCCACTCTGGAGAGGACAAAAAGAAATGAAAGGTTCAATGTTTTGTATTCACTCAAACAGTTTTTATTAAGAACTTACTGTTTGCCAAGCACCATGCTGTATGTTGGGGAAACAATATTGGATTCAACACGATCCTTTTTTCTTAAGGAGCAAAGGGTCTTGTGCGGAAGTCAGAACAGTGGCCGGGCAATTATAGTGCAGTGATATAACTGCTCTGTTGGAGGAATACTTGGCATGACTGTGCGTTGATGAGTCTGTGCAGCAATATGCAGCAGGGGTGTAATCACAGAAATGCCAGAGAACTTCAAGGTCTATGGAGACTGTTTGAGGGGGACAGAGTAAGCCCTTTACATTTGAGAGAGCAGAAGATCAAGAACCACCTCGCACCATCCCTCTTGGGAGGGTATGAGAGTCCTTTTGATTTGTGAACGTGTTTGTGTGGCACAGATACTGTGAGCTGGTATACTTAACATCCATTCCCCCTTTCCTTCCTTTATTGTAGAGGGTGGAAAATGAAGGACTTAAATTCCCAGCTTCCTTTGTCTCTGGTGAGAATGTATGACACAATTCTGACCAGTGACAGGTAGGTACAAGTCAATGGGAAGGTCTTCTCTTCCTTAATAAATGATAAAGTCATCTGTGGTGTCTTGGATCCATGTACCTCAGAAAAACATTTTCTTAATCTTAATCCATTCCCATTGTAAATAGGACATATTGATAAGGTTACTTGGTTAAGGTATGGCCCATCTGGATCAGGATGGGTCTTAATCCTATTACAGGAGTCTTTTATAAGCAGAATAAAATTCAGACAGAGAGAAAGCCATGGAAATAAACTGGAAATCAGCAAGACCCAGAAAAGCCAGGAAGGCCACTATGTGCATTGCTGTGTGGCAGAGGAGCCAGGGACCAAGGATCACTGCAGCCAGCCCCAGAATGCCATAGTCTTCTGGGAAAAAGCATGGCCTTGATCTTGGGCTTCTCCTAACCTCAAAACTGTGAGCCAATAAATTACCATTGTTTAAAGACAACCCATTGCACGGCATTTGTTTTAGCAGCCCAAGACAATGCTGCTTGCTCTTTACTCTTCTTCCTTCCTGGAATGGAGATATGATGCCAGGAGATACTGTAGCCATCTTGTGACCAAGAGACAAAATCCACATTCAAAGATGGTATACTGAGAAGATAGCCACCACTGAGGCAGCCCTGGGCTGCCAGCTCTGGACTTCACTATTGCTTGAGCCAAATAAGCACCTTACTTCTTTAAGCCATTGTAGTAGAGTTTCCTGTTACTCTCAGCCAAACACAATCCTAACTGATGCAGGATTCTGAGGTCTGGGAAGTCCCAGCTGAATTGGGCTCAGAGGGTGGTGGAGACACTGTGTGGCTTTGGCCATCCCTTCCTAGCAGGCACAACAATGGCTTTCTTTGACTCCATCTGGCTGAGCTCCTTGTCACTCCAGTGTCTTGGCACTTCCCTTCAGGGACTGGAGCTTTGTGTGTATTTTCTTTTTTAACAGACATCACTAGTTTCTCAGAACTTTTCCTTTCCCAGAGAAGAATCCTTTGGAAAAGCAGGGATTTAAAATGTCATCCTCATAAAAAGCACTTCCTTGTTTATGGAGGCACTGCTGGGGTCTGAACAGGTTAATGGGTATGGTCTCTGCTCTCCCTAGCCCCTGGTGGAATGGCAGAAGCGTTGTCCCTGCCCTCCAGGAGCTCCCAGTCTGATGGAGGACACAGACCATAAACAGATGATAGACTTGGGACTGTTTTCAAGTAACTTTTAAGGACTTGCAAATTTTTTTGTATAAATTAAATCTGTAAATGCAACCAAAGGGAGTTGCTCCAATGATGAGGTTCCTGTCTTGAGGGAGAAGTGCTTTCACTCAGGTCATATTCTCACCTCTAGTCAGGCTTGGCCCTTGGAGCTGTGACCAGGAGCTGTTTGGAAACAAGGCCCAGTCAGCAGGCTGGGGCCAGGTGATGGGGCAGCGTAGTGTGGGAAGCCTTTCTTGTCACATCATATCATTTCCTTCCCTCTCTCCATTTCCCACACAGCCTCAGAGCGAGTGCAGGTTGGAAATATGACATCCATTTGTTTGGTGTGTTTCATCTATATGGAATTGGTGTGGAAAATTTAAATTAGAAAAAATTGCAGCATAAATATTTGGAATGTTCCCTCCTCTGTGTGAAGAGGTGGCAGCCACTCTACCCTACTCCTTTAATGAGAGGTTGGGTAGCCTAGTTTTCTTTGAGCCTTCTAAAAGCTGTTATCCTTCCCACTCCTCCTGGTCTCTTCTCCTTTACCTGTTTTCTTTCCACTGGTAGCATTTGTTTGCCTCGTCTGTGATTATTTCTTGCAACACCAGAGGGATCCTTCCCTCATACTTTTGCTTCATCATATTTTACTTAAGGCTTCATCATATTTTACTTACTCTTTTCCTCTTTGCTAGGGAACAAAGTGCCATTCCCTTAATTCCTGAGGATTTTCTGGAATCTCTGGAGCGTCTCAATGCTGCTGCGGTCCCCTGCAGCTGTCCTGCTAACCGTTTGGCTGACTGTGTCCCATTTCCAGTGTGTTGTGCCAGCTGGCAGGCTGGGCCAACAGCATTCTCCACTCTTAGCTTTGCTTGTTTCCTTTACTTCCTGACTTGTTCTGCTGGTGTCTCAAGTTCCATTAGTGTTTTATATGCTGCCCGCAGGAACCTTGGTTCCATTACTCTGGGGAAAGTTTCCCATCCTCCCTCCTCCTCACTGCAGAGCTCTGGAGCTGGAGAGATCATTTTGTTTCCCAGAAACTTGCTGTCATCTGTCATCAAGCTTCCAATTAGCTGAGGCTTAGTTCAACAGTTTGGGGATACCAACATCCTCCCTGACCAGGGAAGGAATGCTCTGGGGGACAGCAACAGGCTGGCTCATTATCCCTGAACTCTGTGTCAACCTTCTCATGAACCCATTCTCCTGGGTTTTTCATTAGAGCTTCTGGCCAAGAAAGGTTCTATTTCGTTGTGCCCACTTGGCAGGGCTAGAAATGGAGACCAAGGGAAGTAGGAGGTTTGTTCAGGTTCAAGGAGCAAGTTGAGGGCAGAGCCAAGCTAAAGCTCATATCTTGCTTTCTGACCACTGGTACAGTGATTAGCCACTTATGTCTTCCTCAGAGGGCTGCTGTGAGCCTGCTGTGAGCTGCTGCTGGAGGAGGGAGGTTGGAGGTTACCCCGGTAGCTGCCTCTGTTGCTTTATCCGTATTGACTTGGTTCCGGATGGGATATTGTTCCCAAGGCAGGATGAAAAACAACAACAACAACAACAGTAACAATAACTAACAATGACCTCTTCTGTGCCAGACACTTTGATAGATGCTTTCCATCCTTCCAACAGCCTAGCAAATAAGAAGTGAGTATCCCCATATTACAGATGAGGATTCTTAGGCTCAGAGAAGTTATGTAGTTCACCTTCTAAACACACTTAATACTCAGCTTTCTGCTTTATCTAACTGTAACCTTTTATAAAATTGGAATCTTCCCTAGACTCTCTGTCCTAAATGTTTTTCTGACCCCTGGCCATACTAAGGTCAATTGGTCAATCTTTGGATCCTTTAATAAGGAAAGTTATTGTTTTGCTCTTATACTTTAATTAGTCTTTTAGCTCAGCTCTGGCAAACATAATTTCGTGGACATGTTAAATCTAAATCTAAATTTAGACACCGGAGTCTATATTTTTAAAAAAAATTTTTTAACCAAATCTGATGATCAGCTAGGTTTGGGAACAACTGCTTTGGGCCCCAAATAAAAAACACTAATTTCTTTATTTTCACATGGGGATTATTCTTTTCATGTGGAAAGCCTACTTTAAAAGGAAGAAGTGAATGCGTACTGACTGCCCCTAACCATTCCTAAGCATCTATACTCCTTATCCCAAATATCAGATGGTGTTTCCTCATCTAATTAAGATGCACTTTGTTTCAAGAAGGTAAATCTTTTGTAGTTGATCAAAGAAAAAATTCTGGTCATTTATGTTTGGCTTTGGAAGGCATCATGTGATTTTATCTTCTGCTTTGGAATGTCTGGATCGCTGCATCAATATGCAAATACTGCATTCATTCATTCATTCATTTATACTCCCTGTTTCAGAATTTACCTCAAAGGGCCTGTGATCTGCGATGCCTCCCCCATTTCTTAGTCTAAAGATCTTTCTTTCCATAGCAGTTCACCACACTGCTCAATAATTTAACTGCCTCCCCATCTAAAACTACGATTGTCCTACCTAATTATTTCTTACAAGCTTATTAGGAGAATTCCTTATGGGATTGTCAGAGGTTGATATATGTTAAGGAAGACATACCTTTTCTTCACTCCTTTGTGTCTCATAACATTTGCCTTTGCTTTTGTAAATTTTGGTTTGTGAAGCCTGCAGTCCAGGGGCTGTTCCCTTCTAGTTATTATTCCTATAATTTCAATAAAACACCATCAGGACAGTGTTGCCTTGCCATTTGGCCCAAATAGAGACATGTAGTCAGTGGTATGTTGGTAAATGTTTCCAAGGAGGAAAAAAAAAGCCTTATTGTTGCATTTGCTTATTTCTATTGTGTCAATACTGGTATCATGGCAGAATTCAAGCTACCAACCTGTTTAACAACCAGCTGGCAAAAATCCTAAAAATTACAATGGGCTCTAGGGAGCTAGAACAAGCAGGCTGCAGCATACTACCCAGTGTAGTTAACTGTTTAAAGGATCATTCCAATCGGTTATATTGTTTCACACAACTGAAAATCATTATTACAGTTCCTACTTAGCTGTTGTATGACCTTGGGCAAATTATTTGACCTCAGTGAGCCTCAGTTTCCACATCTGTGAAATACAAATAATGATATCTCAAGAAAGAGTATGTGAGGATTAAGCAAGGTAATAACCATAATGGACCTAGCTTATGTTAGGCATGAAGCAAATGATTATTCCCCTCTGCTACATAATGGAGACACAAAATTGAGAACAGTGGAGGAATTTTGAACTTTGGAGGGCAAACAAATGGAAACACCTATTGCTGTTTGGAGATGTGGTTAGAGAATGGTGGGTGAAAGATAAAGCCAAGGATTTAGACTTGGGAATCAGAGAAATAATAATAGCATCTTATGTTCATATCTCTAAAATTTACCTGGTAGTTTCATATATGAATGGCATGGAAATGGGTGAATTCTTTTATGGAAGAGTGGGGACCCTGGTAACTATGGGTGGCTGGTATCCAAGTCCTTTTAAGTTTTTCCCTCCCCTATTGTTCTCCTTCTCTTTAAAGTTTTCCTGCAGTTTTTTACCCAGATTGCTGGCATATTCTTGTTGCTTTCAAAAGAGACCATATCTATCCTTCACAGAATACATTAAAACTGAACCTCAGGTTTGGAATGAAGATCAAAAGCAATTTCTTCAGAGTCTTGACAGTTTGCCTCCCTGATATTTCACCAAAAATTATGTTAACAGTGGCAGTATTCTATGCTTATGGATCAGCATAAATTGACTGCTGTAATAACCTAAAAATGTCAGGGATAACATAATAGAATCTTATTTGTTGCTTATAACACTGTCCACAACTCAGGGACCCGGGCTCCTTCCATTCTGGCTTTGTCATCCCTTTGGGCCTTGGAGTCCTTTCCTGGAAACTCTTGCATCCAGCTGGCAGAGGAAGGGAGAGAGAGTGTAGAGGCTGCATCTATAGCACAATTTCATAGGCCAGGTCTGGAAGTGACACACAGCGCTTCTGCCCACATTCCATTGGCTAGAGTGCAGTCACATGGCTGCTTCTAACTGCAAGGGAGGCTGGGAAATGTAGCAGAGTTGTGTGCTCCAGAGGAAGAGGGAATGAGCTTGGTGAGCATCTGGCCAATATCTGCCACACCCTTACCTAGGTTGGTGGAAATAGTCGATACTATGGGACAAGGGCAGTCCTTGTCACCACAGAAGATTTCTTATTTTTAGCTCCTAGAGTTTTCTGGGTAGTATGGCACATTGTGAAGTACAACTTCACACCCACCGGTAGAAAGAGATTTCATCTAAGTTGGATTTAAGTGTCACATGAGTTTTCAGAACTTTTTAGGACTGGAGTGTTTTGCTGAGTGTACCAGCTGGTTTCAAGTCAACACTTGAAATTGGTAATGATATTTGCTGTTGTGTTTATAATTACTATATCATTAACAGTCACTGGGGTGGAGAGTTTCATGGGACTTTTCATTTCAATTTAGCCACTTTATGTTGTTGTCTGAAATACTTCAGGTGGCCTTTTATGGGTTGGTTTAGTCATTTGTTTACCTGAAGAAAACTGACTTCCCACCTCAAAACTTATGATGATGTTGATACAACAAGATTGGTGGTGGCACTTTGAAATGGTTGGCAGAATGTCTGGCTAAGAGCTGAGGGACTGTTGGGCTAGCCTGGACGAGATGAGCAGTCAGCATTGAAATACATGGGATCCAACAGAGCATTACAAAACTGAGTTTCCTTCAGGCCAGGATCAACATCCAATGTGTGGGAAGGGGGGTGGGGAGGTGTTAGGCAGACCAGTCCTGTGAGGGTGGTGTCACCAGAGTCCACAAGTGGTAGCAGACGCTGAGGGTCAGACGAATCTGTGGTCCTACACTACTGGGCCATCAGTACCTTCTTGGCATGCCTCTGGGCAGTGACTGGGGCACAGGGGCTAAGACATCCTTTCCTCCAGTACCTGCCAGGAGAGGGACCTGGCAACAATGGGCAAGTCCAGTGGAGTCTCAGAGGATAATGCTAGTGGCCGGGTGCTAACTGCAGTGCTCTGGAGGAAACTGAGGCAGAAGCTCAGTGGTATGGCTGTCCTGGGTCTCCACAGGAATTCAGCGATTGGGGGCTCATCTCAGGCACATCAAATACTAGGTCTGAGGTTGCACCAAACAAAGCTAGATCCCAACCCCAGAGGGACTGAAGTGCCTGATGTGCCTTGACCAGGATGGCTCAGGATCTAGATGATACAGATCCATAAGGCCTGAAGCTTTTTGTACAGGTTTTGGAAGAGGATAGAACTGGATTCAAATTCATTCTTTATCCTTTGCTAGCTCTGTGACCTCAGGTAAATTATTTGATTCCTCTAATCCTCAGTTTTCATCTATAAAACGTAGAAAATAATGCTTACCCTATGCACAGGGTAGCTGTGTGAATTAAACAACCTAAGATATGCAAGGTGCATAAGGAACCTGCACCTGGATAGTAACTTTTGATAAATGGCAGCATTAACCACAAAATCCCACAAAAGTATCAGAAATCAAACACAGCCAAGCAGGGTTTAGACAGGGAGGAGCAGGAACTTGGGGTCTTTTAATGCAACTCACTCCTCCATGTGCTTAATTTACAAAGCCTGTGTTTGTGAGGTAAGCTCTCACCAGGTGGGCAGTGCGGGCTTGGTTATGCCTGCTGGTTCCATCAGCTGGGCTTCCACTGGCATGGCTAATTGTGAGGGTGGGCATATGCCTTCCCCCAGCTATGTGTCTTTAAAATGGAAAGTAGGACTAGTAAGCCAGCCCACATCCCAGCTACACAGCTTCTTTGGCACTTTCTACTTCTCAGCTTGAGGGCCTGCCCTTTCTCCTGGCAGCCTGGAACATAATTATCACACATTGTCTTCTAACACATATGTAAGCAGAAGCACAAAGATCCCTAAAAAGGAGAGGAGGGGGCTTTTCCTGCTCTGGCACTGGACCACTTATGTTTGGAAGGTTGAACATAAATTGCTTTGACCTTGAACTTCAAAGGGTTGTGAAGTCTCTAGCGTTTCCAACGCCTTGGGAAAAGTTTGACCTTCACTTTAAGACAAACAGGATGAATTATGAACAGAAAGGGATTTCTTCAAGAAGCTTGATTTTTAAAGACCTTATACAAAAAAGTTAAAAGAAAGGTGGGTGACTGGACTAAAGCCAGCAGGAGGTGAGCTTGTGAACAATGATGGTAGAGAGGGTTTCAGTTCTGTGCTTGGGGCAGAAGTTTATTGATAAGGGAGATAGAGTAGGCAAGGATCTGGGCCTGTTATTCCACTTCCACTGTCTCCAGCCAGGAGAATGTTCTTCAAACTGGAAAATGCAATATACATAGTAAGAATTGATGGCCAAGAAAGGTGAAGGGGCAGTAAAAACCTCAAGCTACTTCACCAAGCATAGCCATAACTGCTGGATTGTCTACCTACTATGTGCCAGGCATTCTGCTAGGGGCTTTGTATACATTATCTGTGAGGTTGTTGTTATTTAATTCCATTTTATGTATGAGGCCACAAGGCACAGAGAGATTAAGCATCATGCCTGGGTTCCTAGAGCAAGGAGGTCCAACTGTTCTGTCTCCCTTCCCACATGGCCTTGAGAATGACCTATATCTCAGGCCTGGAGGAACTGCATTCTGGAATTGCCTATGTGGTCACAGAGCCATGGTCAGAAATCACTAAAAGATCATAGAGCATGTGGAGACTGAAAAGTGTCAGCTTCTAAAATTGGGTGGATTCTGGAAACTATAGACTTGTAAGCTTGATCTTATAACCTGGCAAAATTCTAGAATCCTAGCTTTTGCTTTAATTAGTTGTGTGACTTTGGGCAAATCACATAACCCCTTTCGTCTCTAGTTTCTTTATCTATTACATCATTGCTGGAGGTTCCTACTAGTTCAAAGTATTTCATCCTAATAAGTTCCTTTAATGTGTTCTGACAGTTTGTATTTCAGCCCCTAGCTCCACCAGATAACTCGTTTTCTTTCTCTCTCGAACGCCTCAGCCTTTCTTCAAAATGTAAATGGTTTGGAAGATGGAGTTTGGAGTGAAATAGATGTAGATTCAAATCTCACCTCTTTCTCGTGGGTTCGGGTCCTGATGCCTCCTAAAGAAGATGAGCAGATGTTGGAACAAGCTAGAAGCCACACTTGCTGCAACAAGCTAGATGCTGTACCCGCTGCAGTGAGCTAGATGATTCACTGCCACAATGAGCAGATGCCTAAACGAGCAGATGCCACAAGCCAGCAGAAACCGCAACCCATGGGGAGCGAATGTGCCTCAGGCTGTTGGGCACTTATCTCCCATGGGGAAAGTCCCGGGTTCAGTTCCGGGTGCCTCCTGGAGAAGGCGAGCAAACAATGAGCAGGCAGACGAGAGAACCATCTGGGGGAGGGGGGTAAATAAATAAATAAATAAAGTTAAAAAAAAAACAACTCACCTCTTTTACCTACTAGTTGGATGACTATGTAGATAACATAAACCCACTGTCCCTCCCTTTACTCTTCTGTAAAATGCAAATCTTTCACACACATCTATTTCACAGGGTAGTTTTAGGGTTAAATGAAATAATATATATATAAAACACTTATCCCAGAGCCTGGAATATAGCAAGTACTCAGTAAACATTAGTCTCCATATTTTGCTTCAATTGATTCTAAGATGCTCCTTTTCATTTTTCCACATTTTAACATCTCTGATCAGGATGCCACTTATAGTTTATGGTGTGTAATAGTTTAACTGACAGCATTTTTCCTTTCTTAATGGTGCATAAACTAATGACACATTTTACAATTAATTAAATATGGTGTTTCCCCAGCGTGATTCTCACCCTTGAGGTTCTTACTTCCCCTCTGGGATAGCACCTTCTCTAACTTCTTATCTTAGAGACCATTATCTTGTCTACAGCAAAGCCGAATTAACGACTGGAACAGCTGGGGAGGGGACCACCTCAGCAGTCATCTTGCCTGGCTTGTTCATATTTACTGCTGTTGAAAATGAAGGCCAGAGAGGGGAAGAGACTTCAGGTCTTCAGATTCCTAGTCCAGTGCTCATTCCCATGTCAGGAACATTATTAGCATGGAGCAACACCACATTTAGGACTGAGTTGCTCTTTAGTTGCCTGGGCCCAGTCAGAGAGCGAACACTTCAAATTTGCATATGGATTTTGATGGAAGGATTTTAATCCTGAGCCCCAAAGCTAAAATGACTAAATTCTTGACTTTCCTTCCCATTCCTACAAATGGAGTCACAAACTTTTAGAGTGGAGGGAAGATGTTTCCTTGGGAACTGTAATGTTTTCACCTTTGAAGTAGTCTGAATTTGCAAGGCATGTTCTCGAGAGATAGCTTATTTCTCCCCAGTTACTGTATCTGCAGTTTTAGGAGCTGACAGCACTTGGATGATGTGTCTTAAATTGTGAACTCTTTTTCTGCTAGTTGTCTGCACCCAGATATGTACAGCTGAGCCCAGTACAAATCAATCACATAGTCCAGACACTATTAATTCACTCATTTACTCCATCACCTAGCATTTATTGGACACCTGCTACTTCCCAGTCACCAGGTACACACATAATCTCAATTCTCACAGTAGCCTTATGAGGTTGGTGTTACTTACATTTTGCAGATGTGAAAACTGAGAAACAGTGGTGCTAAATAACTTTTTTTTTTGAGTTTGACATTGATGGATTCTCTAGGTGGAAAATGGGGTTAGGGCATTCCAAAGCAAGAGAGAACTTTATTGCTATAAGAAAAATGTCTTAAAAATGAAATAGCAATGTGAATTATCTTACACTAGAAGATGTAAGCAAAACAGAAATGCACCTGTAGTCTATAAAAAAGAAATAAAATGTTATTGAGTATCTAATTGGCTCTAACCATTAATTGCATCCGTCAGTGCTTAATTGAGCCAATAGGAGCCTGACTCAGTAGTTATTTTCCTTGTCTTATAAGGACCAGGGACCTGGACCTTTTCTGGCCTCTTATGTAAGAGCTGATTTCTGTCCCATTGGTCTCCTTTTAATGAATGATCCTTTACATTAAAAAAAGATTTCTTTATTGGAGGTTTTACATCAAGAAATGTCTACAACTTATTTTTTTTTTATTGCAGAAGTTTTCTTAAGCAGATTCTTATTCTAAATTTCAAAAAGAGTAGCACAAGTGCAAATATGTCTGCCTGGAGGTTTTCTTCCTCAACAGAAATGGTCACCTAATCTTTTGGGTGATTCTCACCTTGCCAAATGTTGGGCTGTAGGCTCCAAATGCCATTGGGCATTGGCTTCTTGCTATAGCATAACAGCCTCATTTCCGGTATCAGAACTCAGCTTTTCTTTGACTTGATAGAGGATAATTGGACATTATTAAATAAGCACATACATAAGTTTTCAAATTGCTTCTTGAAAGCGTCACGTCTCCAAGCTTTGTGAAGCTGTTATTCCATTGAGGAACCTTTGGATGTCCCTTCTCATTTAGGCTTCCAGGCCTTCTGGCACAGATACCTCCCAAAGTAGCTAAGGCTCAAAGGTGCCTACATGAGACTTGGCAGTAAGTAATAGGCAGCTTTGATTTCCATTGGAAAATTTGATCAGATTTTGAAAATTAATAATCATACTTTTTTGAAAAAATACGTGGAAGAAACAGAAGCCATTTGACCCTTCCGTAGGCCTGTGTGCTTAGACTAAGGAAGGTCATTTTATTGGCTTTCCAGGATGGCAGGTCTGTTTTGCACAAACTTTGGGTCCTTGCTGGCTGAGTTGCTTGCAAATTGTATCATGGGCTTTTCTTACACTCATTCAGTGATTGTTTATGAGTTGTGGAGAGCATTCCCAATACATTCCAAAGGAGCACACAGACCCTGTTCTCAGGGAACTTAACCATTTTTAGGAAATCTATCAAAATCTGTGCTAACCATTATATTCAGATAATTAACAGTGCTGAATTATGTATGACTGTTGTTTGAAAGGGGAAGTTTCCTTCTAGTGAAAGCTAGAGAATAAAACATGGAATTGTGTAACACAGTGAACCCCATTGTGGACGATGACTGTGGTTAATAGTACAAATATAAGAATGTTCTTTCATAAACTTGAATAAATGTATGTCACTATTACAAGGTGTTAATAATAGGGTGGTATATGGGAAAAAATACGCCTAATGCAAACCATGGACTATAATTAATAGTCTTGTTTTAATATTCTTTCATCGATAGTAACAAAGGAACCACACCAATGCTAAGTGTTAACAATGGGAAGATATAAGGGGTATGAGGTTTTTCATTTTTGGAGTAATGAAAATGTTCTAAAATTGTGGCAAAGAATGTACAACTTTGTGATTATACTGATTGCCATTGATTATATACTTTGGATGGTGTATTAGTCAGCCAAAGGGGTGCTGATGCAAAGTACCAGAAATCTGTTGGCTTTTATAAAGGGTATTTATTCAGGATAGACACTTACAGTTACAAGGCCCTAAAGAGTCCAACTCAAGGTACCATAAGAAGTACTTTCTTACCCACAGTCTGTTGCCACGTGTTGACGCAAGATGGCAGGCGACGTTTGCGAGGGTTCAGCCTTCCTCTTCCCTCTTAAGACTCCATGGGTCCAGCTTCTTCTGATCTCAGCTGTAGGCTGGCATAGGGCTTGTCTCTCTTCCCAGGGCTTGTTTTTCTCTGGGTTTCTCAGCTGCTCTGGTCTCCTCACAAGGTCAGCTGTAAACTATCAGGCGAGTGTCTTATTTCTCCCGGGCCTCCAGTGTCAAATCCAAGTTCTTTCCCTGCCATGTCTTTTTCTGTGTATCTACTTCTCTATGTTCTTGATTGGGTGTCCATTTATATAGCCCACCAAGGGGGCTGAGACTCAACCCTGCACATCCTAATGACATGGTTGAATCAAAGCCCTAATCTTGATTTAATAAAGTAAAAGTGAAACCTCTGAATTTAATATAATCAAAGGGTTATCACGCCCAGAAAAACAGACCAGTTTACAAATATAATCAATATCTCTTTTGGAATTCATAAATAATGTCAAACTGCCACAGATGGTTCTTATGGAATGTGAATATATCTCAAGAAAACTGTTAAAAACTAAGTGCTACCAACACAACTTTCTGTGATGATAGAAATGTTCTATATCTGTGCTGTCCAATATGATCACCATTAGTCACATGTGGCTAATGAGCACATGAAGTGTGACTGAAGAACTGAAATTTTAATTTTTGTAAATAGCCACAAGTAACTCTTGGCTCCTATATGGGAAAGTACAGCTCCAAGCTCTCATCTGTCCATCCTTGCATCACAACACATGTGTATCTGAAGTGGATACTTTTTGGTCTACATGGTGTGGAACAGAGAATGCTTGACTGAAGCTGGGGTTCTAGATCACATATTCATCAAGTGGCTTTGGATGACTCTCTTCCCCACACTGAGGCCCAGTTTCCCTTTCTGTAAAATGAAAGGCATTCCATTTGGTCCTCCTTGGTTATAGTCCCTATGAGGCTGTCTAGGATGGAGCTGGTTATGTTACAGCCCAGGGCTCTGAGGAGAAGGATGGCTATTACCTCTTTTCAAATCACTGGCATGGGCTGTTCACAAAGCCAATGGGCACATTTAAGACTTCTTTCTAGACAAGGGTAAATGGGAGAGGAAATGTGAGGGAAAGATGCTGTACTCTGGGAGGCTGGTGAGGATGTAGAGTTTGGAGGTCCTGGCCCTATTCCTGGGATGGACACTCATTTCTCTGTGTTATAGGTGTTGCAAAGATACATTTAGTTGTCAGAAAAGAAAGGGGTTGTCAGAGGTGGCAGGATGCAAGTAGGACTGGCATTTCATGAGGAACTAAGAATATCCTCCAGGTATGATTCATCCGAGTGCCCTAGTGAGTATGCTGAGACAATTACTCATAGAGTAATTTAGGGAAGTGCTTTTTGTTACCTTGACACAGACCTCCCCTCACTCCTGGAACCATGTTCCCTGTTTTCCCTGAATGGGAATGGGAGCAAAACCACACAGTTACCTGACATCTACCCCCCACCTGCCTGATAGACTAATGCCTGTCAAGAGTTTACCTGAGATACCAGAGATGTACAGGGAGGGACTGGATGGGGCATTAGATGACCCTGGATTACTCTGGTCATGGTCACAGATATGGAAGCTGCCTCTCCCCTTAGTTTGTTGGTGATGGTGGTGGTGGAGGTGGGGGTAGGGTTTAACTAGAGCATAAAGGCACAGGCTTTTAAAGGGACATTTGGCCTTTTGTTCTACTCCTGTAAATTCTTTCCTTCAAATAAATCTAGAATTTTTGCTTTGGTATCCAAAATGTTTACTGATTGCCTTTACCTTCATAACTTAGGGCAAAGGTACTTTCTAGGTTATAGGGACAATTTAATATTTGTCTACTTTATTGTAAAAATATTTCTCTATTATATAGTCTCATTTAGCTATTCTTTTTTTATAAAATTCTATTTGTACTTTCCTCTTACTTTTTATCGTTGTAAATGGTAACTAAAAATGCTGGTGTAAGTGGATAATCCTGTGCCCAGACAACAAGCTTTTCTCTTCCAGCAAGGTCTGCAGTCACCCTATCACCATATCTCTCCCATGCCATTCCTAGATGTTCTTCTTTATGCTCTGGGAAAGGCTGATAGTTCCTAAAATTATGATCAGGATTGCTGGCTACAATAATCACCCAGAAGCAATCAGCTCAGCCCATAGTGTGGCTAAGGCCAGTATTCTTGGGCTTTTGTCCCTTGAGGGACTGAAGCTCACCAAAATCTCACCAAAGCTTTCCTCAAATTTTTCTCTTCAAAGGACTCTGTCTAGAGTAGCTCACATGAGTTGTGGGTCCTGCCCTGTGTGGGTGTTTTTTTAGTGAAAGAGACAGCAAATGGGAAAACTAGAGAAAACATTCAACAAGCTTATAAAAGGTAGTAACTTAACCATGACTTTGCATGAACTTCTAGAGGATTGGGTTTGCATAAGTAGTAGAGTACTCATGGTCCAAGTCAGGAAAAGCTTTTCTGGACTCTGCAAAGATGGATGATATTTCTGAAATTTTGGGTCACATGGTGAAAGGATTTGGATATAAAGTGTCATAGTCCTAGGGGACAGATTGGCATAAAATGCTAGAGGAAGAAAGTAAAGATGAGAAAAAGCTTTCTCCATAAAAATGGGTGGGGGAGGGAGAATCCATCAGCCTTGTCAGCAACTTTTGTTGGTCTTTGGGAGGACTCTCTAAAGAGTTCTAGGATAAAACAGTAGCTGGTGACCTGGAATTTGTACTTCCAGACTGTCCAAACAAGGCTTTCTTCTAATTTTGCCCTCTGGGGAGATCTGCCATCATCAGAAAATAGGTGGCAATAGCAGGAGGAAAGGAGGCCCTCAGGGCAGCCCATCTGGCTGTGAAAGGTTGTATGCTATTGGACCCATGCTAGCCAGGAGGCTGATGCTAAAGAAGTGGATTGATAAAGACAGTGGGGATGGGAGCCAGGACGGCAGTGGACTCAAACCTGAGTTTTTAAAAACAGGAGGAAGTCTTAGGGACAAGTATTTTAGAATGCCTCCTCATAAAACCAATGATTGCTTTCAGGAGAAAGCTATAATACAAGCCATTATAGCTAATAGCTTGCTTTTGTTTAGGGCTTTGCAGTTTGCAAAATGCTTTCACTTGATTTATTTAATCCTCACTGGGGTAGTATTGAAATATCCACTTAGGAAACTGAGAGCAGAGAGGATGAGGGGCCTCACTAAAGTTCTAAATTGGTATAAGTTGAACCCATATCACCTGAGTCCAGGTCTGGCATTCTTTTGCCATCCTGTGGGACCTAGGAGCTCCATGACTGGCACAGACAAGAAGCATTGGGAAAATACATGTCACCAAGAGGTATGACTCCTCATCATGTAGTAGATGAGGACTCCAACAGACATCCAGCTAGAATATGGGCACAGTAAGATCTTAGGCTGGAGGTAATGGATTAGTTCTCACTATCATGCTTTTGGAGGGAAGCTGCTAGCTGCTTTCTCTCAAATCCATGAACTGTGTCTTTTACCTATGAGCCTACCATGAGAAAGGGACAGGAATCTCAGCCCCAGCTCTATAGGACCCAATGCAAAGGCTGCCCAAATCCTTCTGCCTCTACTGACTGAAAAGCTTAGGGCTGCCTTAAGGCAATAGAAAGCTCATGATCCTTGCATCTGTTCTGGGACAGCTTCCTGGAGAAAGGAGTGGCAGCCCAGGTTATACTCTTTGTAGAGCCCTGCCTGTTATTCTGGGGAGTAACCTCAAAGAGCCAATTATAGCACATACAAAGAAGTTGAAGGAGAGAAAGATGAAGATGGGCATGGAGTTTAAGACATTGAAGGGTTAGAGGATTATAAAATCCAGAGGTGAAAAAGCAGAGAGGTGATTTAATATAAATTTGAGTTTGGGTGTTTCTTCATATGGTCTTCACACAGTTTATAATTTTGTTAATATATATTCTTTGTAGAAAGTTTGAAAACGATAGAAATGTATAAAGAAGAAATGAAATATGCCTGTTATTCCACAATTCAGAAATATATTCCTGTGCTGGTTTGAGTCTTTTTTGTGGACCCCAGAAAATCCTGTTCTTAAAGCAAACACATTCCTGTGCCTGTAAATCCACTGTAGATGGGCCGTTTTGATTAGATCACTTTTTATTAGATCACTTCAGTTAAGGGGATTTGATTAGATTGAGTTGAGTCTTAATCCTCTTACAGAATCCTTTATAAACAGAGGACTAAAAAGCCTCAGAAACAGGAAAAACCTGAAGAGACAGAGAAACCCTGAGAAGCTGAGAAAGAGGTCCTGGAGACCAGAGTCTGGAATCAGTGGAACATAGAGGCATGGAAAGAGGCCTTCAAGAGGCTGAAAGAGACAAGGCCTGGAGGATAGGGGAGAGATTCACCATATGCCTAGTCACTCACAGCTGAGCTCAGTGAGAAAGCATCTTTAGATGCTGCTGCCATGTGCTTGATCACCCATAGCTGCAATTTGGTGACAGCATCCCTTGATAAAGCCTTGATTTGGACATTTCCACAGCCTCAGAACTGTAAGCTTTTAACCTAATAAATTCCCATTCTAAAAGCCAACCCATTTCTGGTACATTGCTCTCAGCAGCTTTTAGCAAACTAAAACAGAAATTGGTACCAGAAGTGGGGTGCTGCTGCTATGCAAATACAAAAACTGTTGGGATGGTTTTATAAATGGGTAAGGGGTAGATTCTATAAGAATTATGAGATGTTTGATAGAAAAGGCCTGGATGGCTTTGAAGAGACTTTTGGTAAAATATGGCTGCTAAAGATATTTCCTTTTTTTAAATGTATTTTTTATTTTTTCTAAAAGATACTTAGATTACATGAAATGTTACATAAAAAAAATGTAAGGGGTTCCCATATGCCCCACTTCCCACACCTCCCACTTTCCCCCAGATTAACAAATTCTTTCATTAGTGTGGTGCATTTATTGCAATTGATGAACACATTTTGAAGCATTGCCATTAAACATGTATTATAGTTTACATTGTTGTTTACTCTCTCTCCAGTTAATTCTGTAGGTTATGGCAGGATATATAATGGCCTATATCTGTCATTGCAATGTCATTCAGGACAATTCCAAGTCCCGAAAATGCCCCCATATTACACCTCTTTTTCCCTCTCCCTGCCTTCAGCACCTCCAATGGCCACTGTCTCCACATCAATGATATAATTTCTTCCATTGCTAGCATCACAATAAGTCTATAGTAGAATACCAGTAAGTCTACTCTAGTCCATATTTTATTCCCCAATCCTGAGGACTCTAGGATGGTGATGCCCACTCCACCTCTAATTGAGAGGGGGCTTTGATCCCATATGGCTGATGGATGGGACTCTCTTGCTTGCAGTTGTAGACTCTCTTGTTCCTTGGTATGGTGGTTGTCCATCTTCACCTCCTTGTTAGTTGTCCTGGGTGAGTCCAATGAACTAGAGAGTAAGTGTTGCAACTCCGCTGAGGCTCAGGGCCCAGTTGGCACATGGACAGCCCAAAGATTCAAGTCTCTTGGACGTATACCTCCCAACTCCAGCACCAACTATAGGTTTAAATAGAAGGGACAGAAGAGGCATGTAGAGAAGTCACAACTGAGTCTAACTCTGTCACATTCGGGAGCACAAACTCCAAAGTAGGGCCCACTGGCAAGGCACCAAACTCCAGAGCCATCTGCCATTACCATAGGACCTGGGTGTCTCCAGAGCCCTCAGGAGCCCCACTATTTGGGGTAGTATCTACTTTGGCAGTCTATGAGATCCTGCTGAGACATGCATAAGGGTTACCTCTGGGATAACCTCCCGACTCACTTTAAAGTCTCTTATCCATATAAACTCATTTGTTAAAGATATTTCTGATGAGGTCTTAGACAGAAATGATATCTCTGTCATTGCAAATGGGAAGGAAGATGATCTTTGCTTTAAAGTGGTAGAGAACTTGACAAAAATTGACTCCTGATGTTAGGTGGAAGATAGAATTTGAAAGTGATGAGTTTGGATATTTAGCTGAGGAGATTTCCAAACTAAATGTGGAAAGCAAAGCCTGGCTTCTCTTTGCAGCTTATAGTAAAATGCAAGAGGGAAGGGATAAGCTCAGAACTGAACTCCTGTACACAGATAAACCAGAAATTGATGGTTTGGGAAATGCCAAGCTTCCAGAAAATGAGTCCTCGGAGAATAGAGCCCCATGTGAGGCTTTAACTGAACATGGAACCAGCACAGTACCTATTTGGGATCATACCAAATTGCCTTCTGTAAGTCGAAAACAGTTGAGTATCAGGAATTTCCTATGGTTCAACTTAACATGCACAGTTCATCTATTATTAGAATCCTAGGTTTTACTTTATTTATTGTTAGTATTCTTCCATGTTATTAAAATTTACTGAAAAATAAGATTTTAAATGGCTACATGATATTCAATTTATAGCTATCTCTAATTTATGTAACTATTCCTGTTGTGTTGGACATTTAGGCTGCTTACAGTTTGGGGCCATAATAAAAAGTGCTGCATAAAACCTCATGTCCTCAAATATTTGTCCTTATTTTTCCTTAGCTCCTTAGGATAGATATCCAGAAAAGGAATTACTAAGTCATTGGTTATGTGTATTATTATCCATGATTCACGTTACCAAATTGCTTTCCCAAAAGGTGGTAGCAATTTTACTTATACTAGCAGACCTATTGGGGTGGGGAAGAAGGGGGGTTGACATTGAACTTTTACCAGCTTGAGAATTATTGCCTTTTCAAAATCTTTGCCAATTTAATGGATTTTAAAAGAACGTTATCTCATTGTTTTAACTAATTTGCATTTCCTTCATTACCAATTTGGTGGCTGCCTTTTCTTATGTTTATTAGCCATTTTCTTTTTTGAAATGTATATTTATATTCTTTGCCTGTTCTCAAATAAGGAATACTCTTAATCCACTCTCTGTCATATTTGTTGTAAATATGTTTCCCAGCTTGTCATTTGCCTTTTTAATTCAGCTTATAATCTGATGTATAAGTTAAAAATTTACATAGTCAAAACCATCAATATTTTCCTTTCTGATTTCTTTCAATGCTTTCCTGCCTAGAGAGCTCTTTCTCATTCAGGGATCAGTTAAATACTGATATTTTCTAATGAGTTTTTTTATATGTGATTTTTAAAAATTGTATTTCCAATCTGTCAAAATTTTATTTTGGTGTATGGTTTGAAGTTGGGAGGGTTAACTTAAATTTTCTTTTCCAAATACTCAATATTTCCAATGCCATTTATTGAATAATTCACCTTTTCTCCATTGATTTAGATTCTTCCCTTATCATATATTAGGTTCTTAAATGTGCCATGTCTGTATTGGGGCTGTGCATCAGGCTCCATTCATTTATATGTTAATTCTTGTATCTGAATCCACGTTTTAATAATTGTAGTTTTAAAGTATATATATATGTAAAATACCTGGTAGGGCAAGTTGAACCCATTATTTATCTTTTTTAAGAAATGTTACTTTCATCTGTTTATTCTTCTAGATGAAAGTCTAGTTGAAAATCCCTTTGGCACATAGTAGGCACTGAGAGATTCAATCAACAAATATCTGCTATGATGTGTTTCTTTTAAATCCAGAAAAAATGTTGATTTTATTTGAATTTTATTTTTACTTGAATCTTATTTTATGTCTTGCATTGTTGGGATAAACCCAATTTGGTTACTTGGCAAATCTTTAAATGACATTTAATGAAAAATGGAACTTTCTTTTCACAGCTCATTTGGACTTTAGTTCTTTTAGCCTCAAATTTATCTGTGATGAATGTTAGCCATTTTTTTTATTTGCCACAGAATCACACCACAGAGTGAACAGCTGCATAACACAGTTGTTCTAAACTTTAAATAAGTTTGTTTTTCAAAGACTGTTTGCAGATGGTATTATAACCACAACCTAATTATTAAACTTTTTAAGTGCATGGATATTTTAAAAGGTCCTGTATATGGAGGGTTAACATACAAAAGAAGGAATTTACTCTTCTCCAATTATTTCAAGAATAAATAAGAAAACTTTGGAAATATAAAAAATCAGCCATAACCCCACTGTGTACATGTATGCGTATGGTTTTCATGCAAACATACACACACGCACACATACACACACACTCACTCCAATATATTACACCAATATATTATACCATTGGGATCAAATTGTATATATTGTTTTATAATCTGCTTTTCCCACCTAACAATATGCCAAGAAATAAATTATGGTATTAGTTATTCTTTTACAGTGTCATATTTAATGGTGGCTTTGAGTGGATGGTTTATTTAATCAATCCCCTGTGGTTGAACATTTAGGTTGTTTCTGGTTTTTCAATATTGTAAGGCTGTGATAAACATCTTTACTCCTGGGCTTAACATTTATTCTAGCCTTAGCATGTAAGCTGTGTTCCAAGCACATACACACATTCATCCATGGACAAGGCAACCCATGTCTCCCTGGTCATGGCAAGGACTCCCCTTTATGAGGTAGCTGGGAAAGAGCAAAGAGGATCTGGTGTCCCTGCCTCCTGGAGGTTTTCTGCTCAGATTACTGGATAAAATTCAAAGTATTGGAGAATGAATGAGAACATAGCTTTAGAAAATGAGGAACAGAGACTCTTAGCAACTCGGGCCCATTTATTCTACAGATAGTGGGTGGATTTTAGGGTCATACTCACCTGGATTGTATTTGCCCCTCCCTTGTGCGTCCACAACCTAGTTCTGTGACCTTTGATAACCTAACCTCTCTAGCCCATCTTCATCTGTCAACTCCCACACTCACTACAGCCTGACCACTAAAAGGCAACCAAGGAAAAGACCTACAGGGCATGGAATCTCCTCAGAACTCCTGTCCTTTCTCCCTGCAGGGGGCTGTGGCTCCCCATGGGGCTCTGAAGGTTGCCTTTAGCACCAGATGTTGGGGCTACCTCATTTCGGATGGTGGTCCTGCTTTCAGACTGCATTTTCAGTGGGGTGCTTCATGGAAAGCCACCTGGACCAGTATACCTTTGTCTGGAACCCAGAATAAAAGGGTGAGGAGCTGGGGGTGGGGGGGGAGAAGAAAGAGCCTGCAACAGCAACAACATAGAGACTTATGGGGGAGGACTTCCTGTGACCTAGCCCTCTAGACACTGAAGGGGGCAAGTGCTCGGTCAGCCAAGCAGCTGGTCTTCCTTTTGGACCAGGAGGCTTTCCTCATATCTGGAGAACCTGGCTAAGGGAGTAGGACTTGTTGGAGTGCTTGCCAAAGAGTCCAGATCGCGTAGGGAAGGGAAACAACAGAAATTTAGAGGAAGCCCACAGTGGGTATGAGCAGTGTGTGCTTACAGGTGTGTAGTGGGAAGGTGAGCAGGCAGTTTTTAGCTGCAGTTTCCTGAATTTGCTCTATTCACTTACTCATTCACTTACACATGTGTTCATTTGCATAATCAACATTTATTATTGAGCATCTACTATGTACCAGGCACTATGCTGAGGATACCAAGGTGAACAGGGAAGTGGGAAGGAGCATTATGTTTACTCAGCATCAGCTCTGTGCCTGAACCCTTCATATAGATTTTCTCCCTTAATCATCAAAACAGCCTGTGAGGTAGGTGTTCTTATCTCAGATGAGGAAACAGAGACCCAGAGAGGTTAAGTAATTTGTCCAAGGGCACACAGCTAGTAAGTGCTGTCTGACTTAGTTCTGTCTGAATCCAAAGCCTGTGCTTTTCTCCAGGCTTTGAGCTGCCTCGTAGGATGTGCCGGGCCTGGAAGAGCTCACCATCTAATGCAAGAGAGGGCTTTTAAGTCTGGTGAGGCAGGCCCTTCTATGGCTTCCTGACCAGGAACACTCAAGAACTGCCTTATCCTGCCATGATCCAGGATCTAGGATATCTTGTTAAATCAATTTGCAGATGCTTTCCGCTGACTCTAACATTGACCAGAGAGAGTCATGGATCCAGGGGGGTCATGGGTCAAGTTTTGTCCATCTGCTGGCAGGGGTCAGAGGGCAGGGGCATCTTCACTTTGGAAGGCTTTCAGGAAAGGTACTGCCTAGGCATCTGTAAAACGTATTTTAACCTCAGTTTTTCCAGCCCTCAGTAATTCAGGAAAGAGAGCACCAACTCTGATAAAGGAATTCTTAAAGCACAGGATCCTGCACACAGCCTTCACTTCCTGCCATCTGCCTCCACTTCCTTTTTATCCTAACTAAGGAATCTGAATCATTTCAGTGTTCTTTTCCTGCCAGCCCAACATGGTGTTGGGTCTCAGCTAAACCATGTGTGTTAGAAAGTGGGCCATGAGTGAGGCAGATGCTGGGCTGACAAGAACTAGTGGTTAGAGCCCAAGTTGTGGGGTCTCATTTTGACTTTGCCTTAGATCAGTGATTCTTAACCATTTAGAGAGCCACAGACCTCTTTGAAAACCTGATGAAAACTGTGGACACTTACAGTTCTCTTCCCAGAAAAAGGGGCACGTGTGGACATGTAAACAATTTGCATATGGCTTCCTGGGGTTCATGGCTCTCCCCACCATACACATTTTGGGGGTGGGATTAGGAGACTTGGTCTAGTTTATCATGTGGAATGTGTGGCTTAATCTGCCCTCTGGTGAGTAGAGTTGAGGGTTACCTCTGTAGACACTCCCATAAGAATTTTAGATTCATGAGATATTCAGATCACCCCTGGTTTCTGCCTACAACCTGACATTGTTATGCTTCTTTCTAAAGAAATAGCAGAAATTATGAGTCAGACTTTCTTCTGATCCTGGCCATTTCCAAGCTTGTTATGCTGGGTTCACGGGGGAAGCTTCATTGCTTTTCTTTGGCAAACATTAGTCCATCTCTCTGTGACTCTGAAGAGGGTCTGTGTAATGGGAAACAACCCATTATGCCTTAGCTACTCCCCTCTCTCTTAGAGCCCCTTAGAGAGACCTTTGTACTCACCACTGTACCACTGTCCTGTCCAATCTAGGACCTTGCTGGTGATCCCATAACCCTTTGTCTCTTCTCTAGTTCTAGCTCTTTCACCTTTTAGACACTTTCTTACAGACCTTTGGTATTTTCTAAGTATTCTTTCTTCCCCATGTGCGCCTCTATCATTGCATTTCTTACATGATATTAAAATTATATGTTGATGTGTTTTTGACTCTCCCTCTAAACCAAAAGTCCCTTAAGATCAAGGACTCTATCTTGTTTATCTTTCAGCTGCATTGATTGGAACTTTGCCTGACACATAGTAGGTGCTCAATAAATATTTATTAATTTTTATTGAATTTGACAGTGTTTAGATACCTGAGGCAATAACTTAAGGAGAGATCCAAAAATTACTTAAAACTCCAGGGATCTTTCCTTGGCCAACCCATCTACCTCAAATATGGTTAGTCAGTGAATCCAAAAACCTAAACATGGGGAAACATGGAGAGCAAATGCCATTTCATTTCCTTAGGAGCTGTATGCATTTTTGTGCGTATGGATATGTGCACAGGCATTTCTTTCTTGGTTATTGCAATTATTTTCAGACAATACCAAAGGAAGTCTTTTTATTCTCTTTGGTAATCTTTCTGTGTTTATGCCTCTTGATTGCTTTGACACATTTGGTTATATCTTCTGCACTGCTTCTGCACCTTTGTTTTTCTCCCTGATATATCTTAATATCTTTTTCATCTTGACTTCTTTCTCACTTGGTTAACAAATCCTAGGAAGGCTGGACAGCAGGCACTTGGTGTACCAACTACACACTAGCTCAGGACCAAGGACAGCAGCACAAATGTCCTTGCAGCGGGGGAGGGCCCTTTAGTTTCTATAAGTAGATTCAGTGATATGAC
>JAQZBX010018856.1:0-34244 GCA_029593785.1 Cabassous unicinctus | reverse complement strand
GTCTATGCTCGGTGGCAAGGCCCCAGGATGTGTATATCCATTGCGGGTGTAGTACCACACAGATGGGGAATGGTTGTGTGGGGTGTTTTTGGGGGTGTGGGCGGTGGGGAACATGGGAATCCCTGTAGTTTCTGAGTAATATTTGGGTAATCTAGGCACCTTTATAAAATGTATATATATATATAACAAATAACATTTATGTAAACAAATGTGCATATATGCATATGTATTTATATATCATTTTACAAATAAAAAAATTTAAATTAAAAAAAAAAATCTCCCAAAGCTGAAAAGCCCAGGACCAGATGGCTTCAGAGGTGAACTTTACCATTCATTCAAAGATGAACTAATACCAATCTTGTTCAAGCTCTTCCAAAAAATTGAATGGGATAGAATGCTACCAAATTCAATCCATGAAGCCACTATCATCCAAATACCAAAACCAGATAAAGATACTGTAAAAAAAGAAAATTACAGACCAATATCTCTAATAAATATAGATTGAAAAATCCCCAACAAAATACTTGCACACAGAATCCAAAAGCAAATTAAAAGAATTATACACCATGATCAACTGGGTTTTATCCCAGTTATGCAAGGGTGGGTCAAAACAAGAAAATCAATTAGTGTAATATTCCACATTGATAAATTGAATAGAAAAATCACATGATCCTCTCAATTGATGCAGAAAAGGCATTTGACGAAATACAGCACCCTTTCTTGATAATAATACTGTAAAATATAGAAATAGAAATAAGTTCCTGAAAATGATAAAGAGCATACATGAAAAACCTACAGCTAGCATTGTACTCAATGGTGAAAGACTGAAAACTTTCCCACTGAGATCAGGAACAAGACAAGGATGCCTGCTATCAACATTATTATTCAGTATTTTGCTAGAAGTTTTAGCTAGATCAATTAGGATAGACAAAAAATAAAAGATACCCAAATAGGAAAGGAAGAAGTAAAAGTTTCAATATTCACTAATGACATAAGCCTATATCTAGAAAATCCTGAAAAATCCACAAAAAAAGCTACTAGAATTAATATATGATTTCAGGAAAGTGTGAGGATACAAGATTAATAGGCAAAAGGCAATAACATTTCTATATACTATTGATGTGCAATCCGAGGAGAAAATCAGAAAGAAATTCCATTTAAATAGCAACTGAAACAATTAAATATTTAGGAATAAACTTAACCAAGGAGATAAAGGACCCATATTCATAAAACTACAAAACGTTGCTAACAGAAACTGAAAAAGACTTAAATTAATGGAAGAACATTCAGTGTTTATGGATTGGAAGACTAAATATCGTTAACATATCAATTCCACACAAACTGGTTTACATATTCAGTGCAATCCCTATAAAAATCCCAGCAGACTTTTGTAGTTGTTGTTGCAGAAATCAAAAAGCCAATAATCAAATTTATTTGGAAGGGCAAGGGGCATCGAGTAGTCAAAAATGTCTGGAAAAAGAATGAAATTGGAGGTCTGTCACTTCCTGACTTTAAAATAGTGGTAAAAACAGCATGGTACTGGCATAAGGACAGACTGATTGACCAATGGCAGTGAATTGAAAACTCAGAATTGGACCCTTATATCTGCAGTCAAGTATTTTTTGACAAGGCTGTTAAGCCCATCTTGCTGGGCCAAGTGGGCTTAACAACACCAGTCTGTTCAACAAATGGTGTTGGGAGACTGGATAGCCATATCCAAAAGAAGGAAAGAAGACCCCTCTCTCACACTCAAAATGGGTCAAGGACCTAAATATTAAAACAAGAACCATAAAACTCCAAGAAGAAAATGTAGGAAAAACTCTTCAATATCCTGTGGTAGGAAGCATGAGCAACAAAAGAAAAAATTGATAAATGGGACCTCCTGAAAATTCAACACTTTTGCACCTCAAAGGACTTTGTCAAAATGGTGAGAAGGCAGCCGACTCAATGAGAGAAAACATTTGGTAATCATATATCTGATAAAGGTTTAATATCCATGATATATAAGGAGATCACACAACTCAACAATAAAAAGACAAATTATTAGAATAAAAAATGGCAAAATACTTGAAAAGACAACTGTCTAAAAAAGAAATACAAATGGTGAAGAAACACATGAAAAAATGTTCAACATCACTAGCGATTAGGTAAATGTAAATCAAAACTACAATGAGATATCATTTCACACCTATTGGACTGTCTGCTATTAAAAAGTTGGAAAACTCTAAATGCTGGAGAGGATGTGGTGGGATAGGAATGCTTATTCACCGTTGGTGAGAATGTAGAATGGTACAGCCACTGTGGAAGGCCATTTGGCATTTCCTGAGGAAATTAAATTTAGATTTGCCATGGACCCAGCAATACAATTGCTAGGCATATACCCAGAAAAGCAGAGAGCAGTGACACGAGTAGACATCTGCACATCAATGTTCATAGCAGCGTTATTCACGATAGCCAAAAGATGGAAACAACCCAGGTGTCCATTAACTGGTGAAAGGATAAATTATTGAGTATACACATGATGGAATATAATGCTGTGGTAAGAAGAAATGAAGTCATGAGACATATGACAACAGGTTTGAACCTGGATGATATTATGTTGAGTGAGGCAAGCCAGACTCAAAAGTACAAATATTGTATGATTGCCCTATTATGAACTAAATATATTATGTGAAATGTAATATATTATGTGAAATATAAATATGAGTAGAGTTGCATATATGGCCATTTTTCTTTGAAGCTGAACAAATGTAAGCTACAAAATGTTAATATCGGACCCCCAAAAAAACATTATACTAAGTGAATGAGACCAGATAGAGAATACTACATATTGTATGATTCCGTTTATATAAAATGTGAATATAAATAAATTTATAAAGATGAAATTAGATTAGTGTTTACGTAGGTCTAAGGAAGGTATCCTAAGGGGTGCTGAGTCTTTCTTTTGGAGTAATGAAATTGTTCCAAAATTTTTGAGATAATGAATGTACAACATTGTGATTACACTAAAAGCCATTGATGATACACTTTGGATAGATCAAATGGTATGTGAATATATCTCAGTAAAACTGCTTAATATGAAAATAAATAATTGTGTAGGAATAGCCAGAAACAGCAGCTATGCACAGCAGGAGAAACAGAGAGAGATTGATAGGTAAGGAATTTTCATTTTTGCTTATCTCTTTTATTGTTATTATTGTTATTGAAATAATGAAATGCTCTAATAATGATTGAAATGATGAACACAAAACTTTGTGATTATACTAAATAACATTGTTTGTACACTTTTTACAAATTGTATGCTTTATTAATATATATCAATAAAATTGACTTGTTAAAAAATACATTTAAGAACTGGACAGTTTTGCCATGTGGACATGATTATGAGGGAAAATGATGGCATCTAATAAAAGCATACTAATATTTTCATGAAATTAAGCACTCAGAAGAGGGGAATGGTAAGAAAATACATGTGAAAATATATTACCTGAGTTTCCTAGAAATATGACAGAATATGATTTAATATAATACACATAAATCATAGACTCTCCTGTGTTTTGTTTCAGGGATACTATGCACTTTAGAAATGATTGAAAATCCTAAATAATTTATAATTCTGTTGTTTATATCTATGGAAAATTATCATATTGGAAATTAAATTTGGTAGATATAAAATATTTAAATTATTAGAAATAAGAAATCATTATATTTTTATGCCATAATATTTTTCAAAAATAAGTTATTTTCTGAAACTAAAATATAGTTTGAGGAAAGAGAATTATTTTTCCTTATGAAATTCTATTTATCTTTTAATTACTGGAAAATAGCTGAATTACCATATTTGCTTTTTCATTCTTTCTACTGCAATATGTTGTTTGCTCAAAGTTCTGAAGAAAATATTGTCTTATAGAATTACCGGTTAGAAAAGTGAAGATGTATTTGATTAGAGCTTTAAAATATTTTTTAATATTCTTCTAAAATAATGTATTCTAAACCAAAAATTAACAAGTGACAGTTTCTTAAAGAAAATTTCCAATATGGAATAAACTTTTTTATTCTATTAGATTTAAATCTATTGTCTGTTTAGCAATTTGATTGGGTTTTTAACATGAATAGCTTAGTAGCATCTAGAAGTGTTCATCCATAAAATGCTTGTTCACAGAATGATTTACTATTCTAAAATAAACTACATTTATTAATATCACCAATTCTCTCAGATAGGTCTTTAAGTATTGTAAAGTTCTCAGGCTCATGTGTAGGAGACAAGTATTTCTAAAACTAAATTTTCACTTGAAATGCGTTTCAACATTAGCAACTAATTTTATTAGTTGTTTTCATTATATTCATGTTATAAGAGCAGCTGTTGGTTTACAGAAAAAATCAGGCAGAAAATAGGTAATGCCCATTTATCCCCCCATGCAATTTTCCCTCCCATTAAAATTTTGCATCCGTCTGTTTACTTATTGATCTTCTGTCTAGATGGTCAATCCATTATTGAATGTGGTGTATTGAATTCTCCTATTAGTCCTGTACAGTCATATATTTCTCCCTTCAAATTTGTCAAATTTGCTTCATATATTTTTAACCTTGCTTGTAGATGCACATATATTTATAATTGTCTTTGTCTTTATTGGACTGCTTTTTCATTATATAGTGTTTTACTTTGTCCCAAACAGTTTTATTTTTAATTTAGGACAGTGTTGTTTTATAGAAAAATCATGCAGAAAAAAGAGTTCCCATATAATGCTCCCCACATACCCATGCAGTTTTCCTTCTCATTAATAATTTATATTAATGTGGTATGTTTGTTACAATTGATAAACCAATTTTATTATTATTATTATTATAGGGTTAACTATAGTGTATATTCACAAATAATGCCCCATACCTTCTGTCACCCATCTTTTTGTTATAATTTTCTCAGATTATATCTTCATACATTGTATGTCCCAAACCATAGATTAATCTTCCACTTTTAAGCACGTGGATGTTAGAACTTGTAAAAGTGGAATTACATAACAAAAATATAACACATTATTACTGGTTAATTACAGAAATGGTTACATTTAACCAAGTTCTTAATTTTTTTTGGTAATATAACCCACTGTCTAGAGTCTATTTCTGTCCGAAGAACTTTCTTAACGTTGTTTGTAGGGAAGCGTTAGTCATGATGAACTCTCTCAGGTTTTTATTTTTCTTTTGTTTTGTTTTGTTGGTTGGTTTTAATATGGGAATACCATATTAATCTGTTCCTCACTTTTTAAAGATTGTTTTGCAAGATATAATATGATAAGTGAATCATTTTCTATCAGCACTTTAAATATTTCATCCCACTGCCTTTTTGCCTCAATACTTTCTGTTGAGAAATTGTTGCTTAATCTTATTGGGGTTCACTTGAACAAAAGAGGTTGCTTTATTCTTGAAGCTTTCAGAACTCATTGTCTTTGGCATTTGTTTGATCACAATAGGTCTGTTCATGGTTTTCTATGATTTTATCCTGTATGGGGTTCTTTGTGCTGCATGATTGTGTATATACATGTCTTATATTACTTCTGAGACATTTCTTACCATTATTTATTGTATATTCCTTCTGCCATCTCTCTTTATTTCCTTCTGGGTGTCTCACAATGCATGCATTGGTAGCCTTGATCATATCCCATATCTTATGGGCTCTGTTCAGCTTTCTTTCCAGAATGTTTTTTATACCCTTCAGCCTGAGTCATGTCAATTGTCTTATGTTCCAGCTGACTTATTTTTGATTCTGCTAGGTCAAATTTGCTGTTGAAATCATCTGGGGATTGTTTCCTGCTATTGTGTTACTCAATTCCATTGTTTTTGTGTGGCTCATTTTCCTTTTATTAATTCATTTTTTCCTGATATCTTATAGTTCATTCTTTATGTTTCTGAGCATTTTGAAGACTATTTAAGTCTTTGGTATATCCGATATCTTGTCTTCATTCTTGATTGTTTCTGATGTTTTATGCTTTTCATTTGGATAGGTCATCATTTCATATTTTTGTCTTGTATTTTATTGCTCTACACTGTACATTTTTTATATTTTATCTTGATACCTCTGGTATGATCTCTTTTAGATTACAGCCCTCCTACAAAGAACAGCCTTAGATATAAACATCAATTCCTCTCTGTATTTTCTGAGCCTGGGTCTTGGCCTTAAGAATTTCCCTGTTTATCTGATAGTATGGACAACCCTCCTCCTGGGTGACCTATGTTTATCTTAAATTGGGTAATCCTTTGTCCCTGGCCTTTTCTTACCAGGACTTACTTGTGTGGAAGCTACTTCTTCTTGTAGGGCAAGTTCTGGAAGTTTAAGCCAGAGATGAGTGTTCTTGTTCAGCACTTCAGGCTGCCACCTGTAGATTGGCAACATCATACAAGCAAATCAGTACATATAGTGGTTACCCTGTTCCCTCCAGAACAGGGCCAGGGGACTCACAGTGAGAGTGCAGGCAGATTCCACACCACAGTGAGGAGGCTGGGGTAAAAAAATAAGGGCTTCAGGAACTTGTCCTATCATTGTTAAGGTGTGTCCTCTTGATTCAGCTCTCCTCCAGTTACTGCATGCATTTGCCTGTTATCTGGGGCTCTGAGGAAGATGACTCTGCCAGTTTATTGCATTTGTTCAAACAGTCTATGGGGCAACAGAGGCCTGGAGAGACTACCATATTCATCTTCTTAGCAGAATGTCTGTCAAGCACTAAAGCCTTTGCAGCTATAATATGTTTATCAGCAATAAACCTCATTTAATTCCTGATATTAGTACTCTTTAATTCTATTTGATCATTGATAAAACTAGGTAAGAGTGATCAATTTAATTTTTTCTAAGAAAACCTATTGCTTTTGTAACTCTCTGCTTTTCTATTTTCTTTATCATTGTTTTTCTGCTCTTTTCTTTATTACTGTCTTCTTTTTCTAAGCTGAGGATTACCTCGTACTTATTTTCCTGGTTTCTGAAGTGGAATTATAGTTCATTTTTCTTTAGGTTTTCCCCCTTTTTCTAGTGTAGACACCTTTAATTTTAAACTTCTCCCAATGTACTGATTTATTTCTATTCCATCCTATCACTCATAGCATACAAAAAATATATATATATATTTTTAAATTTCTTTGTGATTTCTTTTTCTTTTTTTTTTTACCAGGAGGTCCTGGGGATTGAACACAGGTCTCTCTATATGGGAGACGGATGCCCAACCATTTGAGCCACATCCGTCCCCCATGTGACTTCTTTTTGATTAATAAATTTTTAAATAACATGCTGCTTAATTTCTAAAATTTTGGTTGGAGATGATATATAATTTAATTAATTATGATCAGAGAATATATGTTAAATTAAATACTTTTTATTTTATCAAGACTTAATTAGTGTCAGTATATAATCAATTTTGGTATATTCTGAAGGGAAATAATAAATAAAATCACAATGTTGTCTACTACATACCTCCAGAATTTTTAAAATAACAAATCTGGCAACAAGTAAAGATTGTAAGGATTTTGTTGAACCTAAACTATCATGCAGTTTCTTGGTAGTGTGAGACATTTGAAACATTTTGCAAATGCGGAGTATTTTCTTATAAAAATAATTATCCTTTATCCTATGAATTAGCAATTTCAGTCTTCACTATTTACCCAGTGGAACTGAAAATTATGGCCAAATCAACTTGCACAAGACTGCTTCTCATAGCATATTTACCTTAATACCTAAAATGTGAGTATGGCACATGTGTCCAGCAAAAGCAATTGGTAAGCAAAGTGTGAAATGTTTATAAAATATAATATTAACCACAATTTAAAATGAAGAAACTGGAAACTTCTGGGAAGATGGCATCAGAGTAGGTGGGAAGGGCTCAACTCTCTTACAAAAACAGTGAAGAAGGGCGTAAAGCTATCTGAGGTAGCTGCTTTAGGAATGGTGGTCTAGGAGACTTCTATACATTCAACAGAAGGGTGAGGGACAGAGTCAAAGAAGCTTAAATGAAAAACATGAGTTACTAACCTACACAGTCGAAATGGCTCCTAGCCTCCACACTCAAGGTGAATAGCCTGGATAAAATCTGTGCCTCACTGTATCCAATTGTGAAGGGAAGTGATGTCTTCTTCCCTGGGAAGAGGGAGAGTGTGGCAGAAGTTGGCAACTGGTTTCTCTTCTGTGAATTTAGCCATCAGAGCCCACTTTGAATTTTGGCTCTGGCCAGACAAGGATCACCAGCAAGTGAAGGTTGAAAGAGACAACTCCCTGGAAAAATTTACCAACCAGTGTCATCTGCAGACAGGCCAGGAAAGTGCAAGGAGAAAACTCATTTTTAGAAGTGTCTCACCCCAGTCCATTTGGAGCAAATCTGTGCCACATTAGTGAGTCCTTAGTCCTATTTTGAAAACTTAAGCTGGGAAAATTTAAAGACTTAGAATAAATTAAACCTCAAATCAAAGAAGAGTCATGAAATAAAACTGCTAGACAAGAAGGAGAATTTGATCATCAGAGTATTTCACCAATAAAATCAGTAAAATCTTGGAAATGATAATAAGAAACAGGAAGTGATGGCCCAGCTAAAGGAATAAGCCAAAAAAATACTGATGAGACACAGGATTTAAGACTACTAATCAATGTTAATCATGCAAATCCTCTACATCAAATCAAGGAGTTGAAATGATAAATGGCTAAAGATATAAAGGATTTGAAGACATTGGGTGCACATACAGAACAACTGAAAGCCTACAAAGAAAAGAAACAGTGCTAATAGGATGAAAGCACAGTGGATGAGATGTAGGACATAACTTCTAAGGTTGGCCTCCCTGGCACCGAGGGATTATTACCAAGTGCCAACTAGTAATGCATTTGGAAACAGACCTTAACCAAAATGGGGAAATATTTAATACAAAAGAATTTTTATGGCTAAGAGATTTCAAAGTGAGCTGGGAGGTCATTCCAAAAGTTACACATATGCACGTCTCAGGAGGATCTCACTGACTGTCACAGTAAACAGTGTTTGAAGCAGGGGCATTCCTGAAGGCTGTAGAGATATCTGTGCTATATAAGCAGGGAAGACAACCCCAGGAAATCGGCACCCAGTCAGGGGGCATTACTTTGAAATATATGTTAGCCTGTATCCCCAATATAACAGAGTTAGACTCATTTATACTTTATCTACACATGGTTCTTCTGCCCCATTTATTTGAACCTATGCTTAGCAGTATACACAGCAAATATATGTTTCAGAGATTTAATCTTTGTTCTATTCATATTCCAGTTGAGTCCTGAATCTCAACAGAGTTGCTACAAATTCCTACTCTCCAGTTCCTCAGAATCACCCAAGACAACTAATAAAATGATGATAGACAATGCTCACTCCAAAAAAATAACACACACAAAAAAACAGACAGTGTCTACAACTGCATGCAAAACAGTTCCATCCATCTTCCCCATGGGATCTAAGATCCTCTCAATCAGAAGCAAAATTGTCACCATCATTCCAAAATCCTCAAGATTGGGGAATGAACAAACATAAGAAGGGAATGCAACTGTGAAGCAAAGTAGACTTATTATATTAGTAAAGGAAGAACTTGTGACATTGATTTAATGAGTGACAACCAGAGGTTCTGAGGGGAGGGAAAAGGAAGAATCATTGTAACATGGAATATTTTGAGGGCATTGGAATTGTTCTGCCTGATATTGTAATGGCTGATACCGGCCATTATAAATTCTGTCAAAACCTATAAACTTGTGCTGTATGATGTGTAAAGCATAAAGTTAAGTATAGACCATGGTTAGTAGCACTGTTTCAATATTTGTTCATCAATTGTAAAAAATGTACCACACTAATGAAAGATGTTATTAAAAGCAGAAAATTTGAGAGGGGGAGGGTATGGGATTTATGGGAATCCCCTATATTTTCAATATAACTTCTGTAATCTAAAACTTCCTTAAAAGTAAAGTTAAAATAATACTTTAGAAACATATAACATCAGAATTGAATTAATGGAATACAGAATTAGTGACTTGGAGGAATGAGTAACTAAACTTCAGCAGACAGAAGAGAAAGGGGAAAGAATGAAAAGAATGTAACAGGATCTCAGAGAATTGAATGACAATGCAAAATGTAGAAAAATGTGTGTTGTTGGTATCCCACAAGGAGTAGAGAACAGAAATGAGGCAGAAAGAATATTTGAGGAAATAATGAACCAAAATTCCCAACCATTATGAAAGACATAAATAACAATATCTAAGAAGGACAATGCACCTCAATCAAAATAAAACAAACAAACAAAAAAACCCTTACTCTGCGACACCTACTATTCAGAATGAGAAATACCAGTGATAAAAAGAGAATTGTGAAGGCAGCAATAGCTAATAAATGCATCACCTACAAGGAAACCTCAATATCACTAAATGCCAATCTTTCTTCAGAAACCATGAAGGTTAGAAGAAAGTGGTATGATGTATTTAAGGTAATGAAAATGAAATCCTGCCAGCCAAAAATTCTTTATCAGGCAAAACTGTCCTTCAAAAATGAAGGCGAATTTAAAGACTTCACAAAGAAACAAAACCTAAATTAGTATATTATGAAAATATCAGATTTACAAGAGAGATTAAAGGGAGTGCTACAGCCTGAAAGGAGAAAACAAGGACAAGAGAAATGAATATTACTAATAACTTAAAGTGTAAAAAGACAGAAAACAGTAAACTATGACAATGAAAAGACAAAGGATAAAATGGACACAGCAAGGAATGCCTTTACAATAGTAACATTGAATTATAATGGAATGAATTACCTAATCAAAAGACATATAGTAGTACAGTGGATAAAATTGAGCCATCCATATGCTGTCTATAAGAGACTTAACTGAGAAATAAGGACACAACTAGGATGAAAGTGAAAAGTTGTAGAAAGATATTCTATGCGAATAGTAACTGAAAAAGAACTGGATTAGTGATACTAATATCAGATAAAATAAATTTTATATGCAAAATATGTTATAAGAGATGATGTAGTTAACTATACATTAATAAAAGGGCAGTTCACCAAGAAGAAATAACTGTAATAAATATTTATGGACCTAATCCGGATGCTCCAAGATACATGGGGCATACACTGGCAAAACTGAAGGGAGGAATTGATGTCTCTACAATATTAGCTGGAGACTATAACACCACTCTCAGCTTGGGGTAGCATATCTGGACATAGAATAAATAAGGAAACAGAGAGCTTAAATAATAAGATAAATGAAATAGGCCTAGAGACATTTATAAAACATTATACTCAAAAGAAGCAGGATATACATTATTTTTAATTGATCATGGATCCTTTTCCAGGATAGACCATATGTTGGGTCATAAGACAGGTCTCAATAAATTTAAAAGCAATTGAAATTTTACAAAGAACTTTCTCTGATCTTAACGCTATGAAACTGGAAATCCATAATGAATGGAAAAACGGAAAATTCACATATATATGGAGATTAAACAATATCTTAAATAATCATTGGGTCAAAGAAGAAATTGCAAGGGAAATCAGTAAATATACAGAGATGAATGAAAAGGAGAACACAACATTAAAACCTATGGTATGTAGCAAAGGCAATACTGAGAGAGAAATTTATAGCCCTCAATGCTTATCTTTAAAAAGAAGGATGAGCTAAAACAGAAGATCTAACTGCATACTTGGAAGAACTAGAAAAACAACAGCAAACTAATCCTAAACAAGGTGAAGGAAAGAAACAATAACCATCAGAGCAGATGAGTGATACTGAGAACCAGAGAGAGAGAGAGAAAGAGAGAGAAAAAGAGAGAGAGAGAGAGAGAGAGAGAGAGAGAATATCAACAAAACCAAAAGTTGTTTCTTTGAGGTCAAAAAATTTGACAAAACCCAAACTACAGTGACTAAGAAGACTAAGGAGAAGATTTCAAATAAATAAATCAGAAATGGGAGGGGGCATTACCAAGGACCTCACAGAAATAAGAGAGACCATAATAGGAGACTTTGAACAACTGTATGTCAAAAAACTAGACAACATAGACTAAATTGACAAATTTGTAAAAATACGTAAAGAAAGACATAGAGGACCTCAACAAACTAATGACATGTAAAGATTCTACCAGTCATTCAAAGATGATATAATACCAGTCTTACTCAAGCACTTTCAAAAATACTGAACAGGAAGAAATGTTTCCATAGATCATAGAATGATCTATGAAACCAACATCACTTAATATGAAAAATGGATAAAGATACTATGGGTGAAAAAAAATACAGATCAATTTCTCTAATGAATACAGATGCAAAAATCCTCAATAAAATACTTGCAAACCAAATCCATAAGCAAATTAAAATAATTATTTACCACAATCAAGGAAGTTTTATCCCAGGTATGCAAGGGTGTTTCAACACAAGAAAATCCATCAGTGTAATAAACCACATTAATAAAATGAAGAAGAAAAATCATTTAATCCTCTCTATTGATGCAGAAAAGGCATTTGACAAAACCTTGATAAAGACACTCTAAAAGATGAGAATAGAAGGAAGCTTTCCCAACACGTTAAATGCATACATGAAAACAGAGAGCTAGCATTAAAATCAATAGTGAAAGACTGAAAGCTTTCCCTCTCAGGTCAGGAAAAGACAAGAATGCCCACTTTCACAAATGTTATTCAATATTGTGCTAGAGGTTCTAGCTAAAGCAATTAAGCAAGACAAACAAATAATAACATCTAAATAGAAAAAGAAGTAGTAAAAATATTGCTCTTTGCTGATGATATGTTCCTATATATGGAAAATCCTGAAAAATCTACAACAAATCTACTAGAATTAATAAACAAGTTCAGCCTAGAGGTAGGATACAAGATTAATATGCAAAAATCAGTTGTATTTCTATACACTACTAATGAGCAATCTGATGAGAAAGTCAGGAAATAAATCCCACTTACAATAGAGACTAAAAGAATCAAATATTTAGGAATAAACGTACTCAAGGACATAAAGGACCTATATTCAGGAAATTACAGAACATTATTTAAAGAAACCGAAGACCTAAATAAATGGAAGTACATTTTGTGTTCCTAAATTGGAAGACTAAATAAAAGTAAGATATTAATTCTATGAAAACTGATTTATGGATTCAACACAATTCCAATAAAAATCTCTACAGCTTTTTTTTGCAAAAATGGAAAAGCTAATTATTAAGTTTATTTGAAAGTGTAAGGGGCTCCAAATAGCCAAAAATGTCTTTTAAAAGAACAAAGTTGGAGGACTCTCACTTCCTGACTTTAAAGCATATCACTTAGCTTTTTTTTGGAAAAACAGCATGGTACTGGCATAAAGGTATACATCTTGACCAATGTAACCAGATCAAAAATTCAGAAATAGACCTTCACATCTATGATCAAGTATTTTTGACAAGGCTATCAAACCCACTCAGCTGCACCCAACATGTCTATTCAATAAATGGTGCTGGGAGAACTGGATATTCATATCCAAAAGAAAGAAAGAGGACCCCTATATCACACATTATATAAAAATTAGCTCAAAAATGGATCAAGGACCTAAACATAGAGCTACAACCATAAAACTACTAGAAGAAAATGTAGGGAAACATCTTCAAGATATTTGTGGTAGGTGGTAGTTCCTTAAACCTTACACCCAAAACATGAACAACAGAAGAAAAAGTAGGTAAGTGGGACCTCCTCAAAATTAAAAACTTTTGTTCTTCAAAGGAATTTGTCAAGAAAGTAAAAAGCAGTCCACTCCATGACAGAAAATATTTTGAAACCACATATCTGACAAGGGTTTGATATCCTTGTTATATAAAGAGACCATACAACTCAATGATAAAAAGTTAAGCAACCCAATTTAAAAAATGGGTAAAATATATGAATAGATTTTTCTTCAAAGAGGAAATACAAATAGCCAAAAAGCACATGAAAGAATGCTCAACATCACTAACTATTAAGGAAATGCAGATCAAAGCTACAATAAGATTTCACATCTTATGGAATGGCCATTATTTAAAGAAAAAATAAACAACAGAAAACTACAGGTGCTGGAGAGAATATGGAGAAATAAGAACACTCCTTAATTGTTGGTGAGAATGTAGAATGGTGCAGTCTCTGTGAAAGACAGTTTGGCAGTACAAGTAGCTGAAAAGAGAACTGCCATATGATCCAGCAATCCTGTTACTATTAAAATATTCAGAAGAACTGAAAGCAAGGACACAAATTGACAGTTTCACACTGATATTCATAGCAGCATTATTCACAATCACTAAAATATGGAAACAATTCAAGTGCTCATCAAGTACTGAATGGATAACCAAAATGTGCTTTGTGCACATGATGGAATACCATTCAACTATAAGAAGAAATGAAATCAGAATGCATATGACAAAATTGATGAAACTTGTGGATATTATGTTGAGTGAAATAAGACAGGCATAAAAAAAAAATATTGTATGGTCTCACTAATATGAACTAAATACAATGAGTCAATTCACAGAGGTAAACTCTACAGTATAGCCTTCTAGGAGTTAGCACATGGGATGAGAATTCGAGCTGATGCTTAATGTATGTAGAATTTTTAATAAGTTTTCTTGTAAAAGTGTGGAAATGAATAGAGTTTATGGTAACACTTTATAGTGAGTATAACTAACACTACTTTCTTATAAATGTGATTGTGGCTGAAATGGGTAGTCTGTGGACATAAATGTCAATTGAAAGGAAGTTAGTGAATAATCTGGGCAATGTATTTTTCTTTTACAAAGTGTTAAGAATATATGATACAATGGAAATTTCAAATAATGTAACTTACAGACATTGTTAAGAGTAATACTGTTATATTTTTGCAGCAATGGCACAGGAGATACTATATCAGTATTAACGGTATACAATAGGGAGGTATAAGGGTGTGTGGAATTATTCCTTTTGAAGTAATTAAAATGTTCTAAAATAACTGAGGTGGTGACAGCAAAACATTGTGATGAAAATGAGAGCCACTGAATGTACACTTTGAATGGATTGTACAAAGCATGGGGCTGTATAATGAGGGGAATCCAGTAGTGGAAGGACTTTGATTGATTGAACAATTATGAGAACATTCTCCCATCTATAACAAATATATAATACTAATACAGGGTGTTAATAATCGGGTGTGTTGGGGCAGAAGTACACCAAGTAAAAGATCTGTGATATAGTTAGTAATAATGTTTTGAAGATACTCTTTCATAGTTTGCAACAAAGGTTTCATAACAATGCAAGGTGTTGGTGGTAGGATGATGTTTGGAGCTCTGTATGATGATATGCATGTTTGCTTTGTAAGTGCACAACTTTTACTATACACTTATTGTCTATGTATTTGCATGTATGTATGATGTACTTCAATAACATTTTATTAAAATAATAATAAAAACAAAATCAAGAAATTAATAGTACACCCAAAAAATATGAGTAAATCTCAAAAACATTTCCAATTTGGAATAAAAGGGCCTTACACAAAAATTTACCATAGCATGATGCAATTTATATAAGTATTTAGAGAAGGAACATTAAACCTATGGTAAAATAAATGAATAAATGAATAGAGTAGCAGTTATCTACACAATGAGGTACTGTCATAATTTCAGTACACTAGAAGAAATAACCTGAAAGCCTTAACTATTGTTAAACATTTGGAGCAAAGGGTATCCTTATATATCACCGGTTTGTGTGTATAATTAGTACAGGTGCTTTGGAAACCATCTGATATTATATCAGTCAACTGAAGCCAAGTTATGTTGTGATAACAAATAAAACTCAAATATTGGTTATAAAGGCAGCAAAGATTATTTTCAACTTGTGACACATGTCTCTCATGTGTTGGCCATGGCTATGTTATACACCAGCCATATGCTATGCTCAGGCTTTTGGATGTTAATATTCCTATGGAGAAAGCAAATATATTTAAACATGTATCAATATCCTGGGTCTTAAATCCACATTCCTAGTTTTGTTCAAATTTCCTTGTTAAAGAAGTCATATGGCCAAGTGTAGCATTCATATATTGGGACATTATACTCCTTTCTTAAGAGGAGCACCACAGAGAGAGCCATCTCAGAGGTTGCACCAGATATTTTGAATATTGATCCAACTAGACTTTATTAATTAAATTAGAACACACATGTTATGACTGCATTTCCAGTAGGGAGAGTGCTTATCTGTTAGTTGGAAGAAAAGTTCATCGAAAAAGGGAAAACCGCAGTAAATCTCTAGGATTCTGGGGTGTTTACATTATTATTATTTTCATTATCTTGGTTTTATAGATCATGATCTTGGGCAAATCTACATTCCTAGCCCAGGTTTGTCCATCTGGAGGCCTCCTTATCAGGGGTCAATAAGTGAGGATTCCTAATGCACCTCTACTGCAAACTCATTCTTGGAAGGAAGAGGGGTAGGCCTTGAAGACACATTCTCCATGATGACTCATTCTCAGTACATTTTCACTCCTTGTTCCCAGGACCATAAAACTGCAGAAGCCATTTGTTCAAGGCTCCCACAATATGATCCCATGTCTGTGCTGACCCACCTGAATAGACATCACTGGCACTATTCCATTAGGAATTGGAACAGGGGCATGACTGCAGCTCTTCTCAGTTCATACTCTTGCATATATATTTTTGGAAGTGAATAGAGATGACATTAAACTTCCTTTTTGGTTTTGATTACCATTGACACCTAGCAGCTCAACTCATACTCTATTAGCAGTAGCGGGTATCCAAATAAGCACGGTGATGTTCTGGAAAAGCAGAAGGTCTAGGGATCCCACAGGACACTCATGGGATATGCTATCAAAGGTTACATGGCTTTCTTCCTGCAGGGATGCCAGTGTATCATAGACAAGAATTTGAGTGTTCTTGAGACACTTCAGTTTACAAAGGGGTATTAGTGGAGCCCATGGAGGCATAATATTGGTTCAGGGGAAACTCTAGTGAAAGCTATGGGTCATTTTTGGTGAATGCTGGTGGTTAGTGTGTATAAGCTTTGCAATACCAAGTGAGATCATTTGTTCTTCCCTTTAGCCCCAGGTTCTTGGCAGAGCTTGCCTGCTATGTCAGCTTAGAGATCCAACAGTGGGATTAGAAAAAAGTTAGTCAAGTGGTTCCCTAATCACTCTTTATGACTCTCCAATAGTGGGATGACTGAAGTTCACATAGAACACTTGCTCTGAGCAACTCAGAGACCTGCTGCTGATTCCCACCCTAGAGAACTGCAAATTACTGAAACTTTAGTTAAACATAACATGCTGATTCCCACCCTATGGCACTACAAATTGTTGAAAGTTCAGTTAAAAAGAATGTAGAACACTTCAGGATCATTTTGGCTAGCAGCTCCAAAGAGAACTAGATACTTAGTTCCCCTACACAAAAATAGAGGTAATCTTAAAGTTAGTAAGAGAGAGTGTAGTTTGAGGTGAGCAAGTTTTATCCTCTACCTGTTTCAGAGTTCCCTGAAGGCAGCTACCATGAAAAGAGAAATGGCAGGTGATACAGGGTTGGAGAAGAAGTCTAACCCAAAGTTGCTTTCAGGGGAGGAACACCCACTGGACACACTTGAGCAGCTGGAGCAGAGGTATCCCTTTCTGAGTTTTGTCACAGGCCAGGATTCCAAACAGGACCACGCCATGAGCACCAGGGTAGTGAAGGCCCTTGCACATATGTGCACTGGATAACCACATCCTGCCTCCAGATTAAAGAACAAGGTGAGATGAACTGACTAGAAACAACAACAACAACAACAACTTCCCCAACTATGAGATTGCCCACTTATGAGTTTTCCATGTCACCTGGACACAGCTTTGCTAGAGCTACACTCTGCTTCCAGAGATATTGGGGGTTTCAGCTTGAAAACAGTTTATCTGCTGGGCTCCCAGCTGCCTCTGCCTTCATGACCAAAGAAACCTCTGTTGTCCTGCCATGTTGAACCCTGTGACTGTCATTGGGCTGTTACTTCTCATCCTATCTTTGAGCCTTGAGATGGGTCAGAGGGCCCTAACCACTTTTATCTGGATCTCTCTACTCAGGTCCCTCTGTCTCCAGGGACACAAAGGCCCTGTGGTAAGGTTAGAGGTCAATGGGAATGTGGGTGAAACAAATTTCATCCTTAGGCCTTTTGGATATCAGTGTACTATGATCCGTGTAACTAACACCTAGAGGAGATTAAAATAGATAATGTTTTCTGATTTTGCTCTGAGGACACCGTCACTGCAACAATTGCCAAGCCCAACTATGGTGAGTTCCATATGGCCCTTACATAACTCCATTGTATGACTCCAATTACTGAACGCATTAGTAGTATTGATATATTCTCTGTGCACCCTTGCTAGCCTTACTCTGATTGGTATTGCAGTGGTTAGGGCCATTCTAGAGGGCATAGGAGTTACTGTGGATTTCACTGACTTATGAACTTGGCCATATTGTCTGGCCACTGGCAAAACTTGGACAGGTATATAAAATAAGCTCCCCTGTAAGGATGAAGCATTTGGATAAAAATCATCTCTTTTCCTAATATGCCTTTTGTTACCTATGTGAATATTCCCTAGGAAGGGCCATTCATGGACAGGTATACCATTACCACAAGCATCAAGCAGACCTTGGTTCTCTTCTATATGTGGAAACTGCATAGTTCAAAGCAAGCAGATGTATGGTTGATCACCACCTGGATCCACAACAAGACATTCCATGGATATTCAGATAACTTCTGAGATTGGGTCTGCATGCATGGGCCTCCACTGATATCAGAAGAACATGGAATAGAATGTAAATCCTGTCCTACCTGCCAGATCCTTGTCAAGGATAAAAGTACTGCCCAGGATCATTCCTAAGCCAGTGGGCCAGGAAGTTCTGAGCAGGTAATTCATTATGATTCTCATCCCACCTAGAAGATCTGGCTGGATCCTGGCCACAGATTATACTTTCCCCAGGTTTGATCTAGCCATATCCATTTTTCCCACTGAGTCATGCCACAATATCCATGCCCTACAAGAACACATTTGTTTTCTATTTGGCTTTACTGAACATATCGTATTGGATAACAGGCCCTAAGATTTGTGCCCTAAGCTACATATCAGTGGTCCAGTCATGGTACATCAAATGGACTCTCCATGCTCCATATCACCCTCCAGCCACAGGATGATTCAATGTTTTAAGGAACAGTAAAGAATGGTCTTAATTGGCTTATGGATGGGGGCAAGGTAACAGCAGCCTAGGTTACATTTGAAGGCAATCCTTCTAAATCATGAATAAAAATAAATGATTGGGAATATACTAGGGAACATAGGGCAGAAGGCCCACAGTGGGGGATCATATTGGGAGCCTAGTTAAATTAATGTATATCCTGTTTGTGGTATCCTAACATTATAGATCACATGGGACCTCATGTGCCATTGAGACTGTGCTGCTTCTATGTGTACTCTATCTTGACACTGTTTAAACTATGGAAGCAATTCAAGTTCACTTCAACTAATATAGTTGTGCTATACATAAATTAATGCCCTGGTCTGGGGGAAAATATTCATACAGACTCAAGGAAGAAGCCCCCTGGTTCTCTAAAACAGACCTATTATGCTATAATACATCTTTTCCAGGTTTGGCAAGGTTGTAGTTCACAGATATGGTCAGTTCTCCAGACAATCCTGATCAACCTGGTTGGAGTGATTTTGATCACAGACTTTGTCCACCATTGTCTCACACTGTGTGATTTTTTTAGACAGCACTCAAAATATGACTCATTTGGGGGCTTTGCCAGTTAGCTTATATTTCTGACTTGGATTCTTAAACATCAAGGTGAGTTGGTAAATAGTCTGGCATCTGATTAACAACTTACATGTGATTTTTTAGTCCTGACCATAAGCAATTACAAGAACTTTCCTGGCAGGTCTCGTAGAGGGAATGCTACATTCCTCACATAGCCTTGGGGCATAGCCAATGAATTGCATTATCTGAAGGGAAATGATAACTAATATAAAAATACAAGAAAATGGAAGACTTGACTAAGATTCCTGAATTAATCTTGCAATATGTGGAAAGAATAAGAAAACAGAGAAATGAAGGGAAGAATAATATAAAGAAGTGTCAACTTGATATCAGTAAGAATGACATGCTCTTCCATTTGAAATGACATGTACAAAATTAAAAGAAAAACAGTCCTGCACAATTGTTTATGATAATTCAGGCATAGGTGATAAAGAGATATTAATGAGAGAGTCATAAACAAGAAAATATGAATCAGATATGAGGACAAATATCTCAGAAATGGCATGTACTGGTTCCCTAATGTCCACTTAAACTTTCTTAGGATACCACGTAAATGAAATAACCATGAGAGATTCACTTCAAAAGAGTGTTGAAGGGAAGAATTAGCCTAACAGATATTTAAAAGGCATAAATGTAATATTCCAAATTAAAAAAGAAGATAGGAAGCTCTGGGAGGAAGTTTGGTGGAAAAAATGGATCTTATTAGAAAAGGATATGTTAAAAAATAGGTATTTCAAAACTAAATGAGCAAGTTTGTTAAAATTCTACATAAATATGTGTGATAATGAAAATGCCATGATCAAATTGTATATCTCAGAATATAATTGATTTAACATTAGAAAGTTGATTATACTAATTCATTAAAAATCCTAACTTAAAAGATTACATGATAATGCCTTGTTTGCAGAAGAGATATCTTTTCTATTCATTCTGAAAATTGTTATAAAAATTTAGAAGGAATATACTTACTCTCTTAAAAGAAACTATTAAAAGGGAAAGCTCATAGTTCAACCTCAAAGAACTTAAAATGTGCAGGATGGAACCATACTTTGGTATAGAATCAGACAAAGAACATTCACCAACATTATTAAGAACCTATTTAAGAAAAGACAATGAAAATATAAGAATCCAAAAAACAAAGAATCAGCTCTTACATAAGCAGTAGATCAAATTTGAAAGTAAATGAGAAATAAAAGTCCACACAAATTTTACAAAAATAAAAATATTGAAAAATGAAATTGCCTTCATATTTCTGAACCTATACAAACTAACTCTAAACAGATTGAAAAATAGAATGTATAGAATAATATCACAATATTTGGGAAGATATTTTCATAAGTGTAAAAAGGGAAAGAATTTCTTTGAAAGAGGAAGAAAAATGGATATGAAAATGCACACAATGTAAACATATTTGTGAATTTGATTCCAATATGATGATGAACTTTTGTCTTTAGGGCCAACACAAAAGAACAGAAATGCAAAACAAAAGAAGCAAGGTAAAGTAAATAAACTCACAATACTTAAAAATGGAATTTCAAAGAAGCAGAAGCACAAATATCTCATGATAATAGGATCTTCACCTTTAGTATTGACAGAAAATAACAATTATAACCAAAATGAGGTACTGTTAAAAATTCCGTAGATTGGAAAAAATAAATCTGGAAGCACCAATTATTGGTGAGGAAGTGGAGCAAAGGAAATGTTCATATATTATAGTGTGTGTGTGTGTGTGTGTGTGTGTATAAGTCAGTGCAGATGCTTTCAAAACTGTTTGATATTGCATCAGTTATCTACAAACTCCTTATGTTGCAGTAACCAAAATAAACTTTATTCTTCATGCTGAGAGCAATAAAAAATATTTTCAGTTTGTTACACATGTCATTTGTGTGTTTGCTATGGCTTTATTCCACATGATCCATACTCTATACTCAGGTACAGGCTGTATATGGTATGTTACTGGTTCTCATGACAGAATGAAAAGACATTATAATGATGCACCAATATGTTAGCTCTAAAATCCAGTCTTTAATTTTGTTCACAATTCATTGGCCAAAGAACATCACATGGCTATGCTGGCAATAATGAATTGGGACACTATTTCTTCTCTGAGAAGGGGCATCCATTATTTTGAAATGTGGTCCAAACAAGGCTTTATTATTAATTTTCCAAAATGCATGTTATGACCCTGTATTTATAGTCAGAAGAGTGGTTGCCTATAAAGTGTAAGAAAAGGTCATGAAAAAATAGAGGAAGACAGCAAACTTCTAGGATTATGAGTGTTTATATTAAGACTACTTTTATCATTAGGTGTTTAAAAGTGATTTAGAATATAATATACACTCCTTTCCAATAAACAATACATATTCACAGAACCGTCCTGAATATAGATTAAATTCAGAATGTTATACTTTTTTCAACAAAGGCATCACATGTTCATAAATATTTATAATTCTCTTGTGGTTATTGTTAAAAATTGAATTATAATTGACCTTAATTTCTGAATAGTGTTGATTCTATTTTAATCAATATTCATTCCCTCTGAGTCAAGCTCCTGGTAAACCCCTGTTTGTTATTCGATACTGACCATAGTCATTTACAAGAATTTATCTGACTGGCTTCCTAGGAAGTATTACCTCCCCATACCAGACATGATGCACAGCTAGAGCACTGCAGTCTCTGAAGGGAATTGCAGTCAAGGACTCAGGTCCCCCTGCACACAAATGGTGCTGTGCATATCTGCATTCATAGCCCAGGTGCCTGCAAAAGGAAAATTCCCTTTAAAGGTCCCAAAGTAGAGGCCTTAATCAGGTGCCTCTTCTGAGAAATCCTTATTGGAGGTGGAAGGGGAGACATTGAGGACACTTTCTCCACTCTAAGTTCTCAGTATTTTAAACTCCTGGCCCTTAGCGCCAAAAAAGTGAAGGAGCATTTTGATCAGTGTACCCTCAGTAGGGAGATGACCCCATGTCTGTGCTGATCCATCTGACCCTACACTGGTCATACATTTCCATAGGGAAATGAACCAAAGGAGAGCTGGTATCCTTCCTCAGTTTACCTTCTTACTTATATTATGATAGTAAGTAATCAAAGGCTTCATCACTTACTTCCTTTTTGGGATTGCCTGTTTTTATCAGCCATCTTTTATTCCTGGCTACTTATCTGAGTTCTTGACAACATTATTCAGGAACAGGGAATAAAATTAAGGACAATTCTGCAAAAACAGGAGGCCTGGAAATCCTGTCTGATAAGTATTGGAAGTACTAGCAGAGGCCACAGGACACTGCAGAGGAATGCTAGTACATCATTAGCAAGATTTTCAGGTTCTCATGGAACACTTCACCAATGGGGTGCTAGAGGAAACCACAGAGCACTCTCTAGAGGAGCTAGTGGATATTGTTGTCATACCTCCAGCCATGGCAATGGGTCTGGGGAAATGCCAGGAGAATCCCAGAGACATTCTTGGAGAATGCTAGTGGATTGGGTTTATAAGTTTTTTCACTTGAAGGGAGAAATTGGCACCAGTGGATCAGATTGGTGATCCAATCAAAGGGTTCAAGAAAGGCTATAAGAGCAGATCCCTAGTCATTGCTCAAGGCCCTCCAACAATGGGACACCTGAGGTCAGGAGGTGCTCATTACCTGAGCAACTCTAAGAAGATCTCTGGCCCTAGTATGTAACAGTCTATGACCCAGGAAGTTGTTGAAACTTCAGGAAAAAAAGAATGCAGGGTCCTTCCCTATGATTTTCATCATGGCCACAAAGAGAATTTAGAGACTGAGTTCACTTCCACAAAGTAGAGGTAAGCTTGATGAATTTAGTCAAGGAGAGTGTTGCCTTGAGAGGGCATGTTACATCACCTCACCCCTTTAAAGTTCCCTGACTACAGCTACTGCCAAGGCAAAGTTGTGGAGACTACAGAGGTACACAGATGGGCTATCCCCAAGTTGTCATACAGACCCTGTGCTTATCTGAACAGTGGCCACTGCAGAGTAGGCTGCAGCAGCAGAGGGAGAAATCTGGATTGCCAGTTAGTCCATGCCTAGGGCACTGGACTCAATGGCAGAGCAATGGAACTGTTCCTTGCCTGTGTGTGCCCAGAGCTGACTGCAAGCTTCCCTAAGATTAACATGCAGATACAGAGAGACAGAGAGAGAGGCCTAAGGTGACAACTGAATCACCCTCCACCACCAAGCTGCTTCCCAGTACAGGAGCAGTGTCTATGCTCCTAAGCATGGCCAAAGGTTTTACTGTCAATCCCTTCCAGGGAAGCCTGAACTCTGCTTATTCCAGGTCATCTTTCCTTGTGGCATCTTGAGGCTTCAGCTGAAACACAGCTGCTCTTCCAGGCTTTCCAATTCCTGTGCTCTCACCCCCCTGAAATTTGTTGCCCTCCAGATGTTTTTTTTTTAACCTTGAAAAATCTTTTAAATTGATCATAAAGTGCATAAGTGTGGTTTTATATATAAAACTATGCACAATAAGTGAATATACTTATAATACAAATATGTAACTTTCCATAATGTAGAGTATCTAATAAAGAATATATATAGAAATTTATATTTACATGCTCATTCTGGGATGTAATGAAGCAAAAGAAGCTAGATGTAATTAAAGGAGAGCAAAAAAAACCCCAAAACACTAAAGTTATAAAACAAAAATAAACAGAATGGAAGTTTTCTCCTACGAATGAATCAATTGCACAAAGAGAGCAAACTTAGAAATTATACTGTATAATCAGGGCAAGATTCAGATGTAGAAGAGTCAGACATCATACTCAACCACTAAGTTTCCATTTTTGAAGTATAAGGTTCATAGTTACATGCAATAGTATTGAGGACTTGACATATTGATCTGTTTTCTTTTATTAGGCACTGCTTATTTTCTCAAGAATTTCTTGTCCTTCTAATTGAGAAAATAACAGGACTCCCCAGGATGGGAGGATATTATTTTCTTGTTTATTGTGTGGGTCTCCACCCACTGAGTAACACACTATTACAAGATGAACACTTTCATATAACAAATAAGTATGCCCCAGGGGTTCCCTATCCCACATATCCTCCCACCCCCAATGCTCTATCCTGCCTTTTAAAAAAATTCTGGACAAGAATTTTTAAAAAAATTATTGGGGTGACATATATACAACATAAAATTTCTCATTTTAACCACTTTCAAGTATATAATTCAGTGGTGTTCATTATGTCATGGGTTTTCAAAGCTGTTAGAGTTCCACTTATGCAATGGCTCACTAGCATTACCTACTTTAAATACTGTGGAAACAATTAAGTAGATTAAAAATCCTAAGTCTTAGATAAGCTTTGCCTTGATGGTAAAAAACCATCTTCTCAATTCTAGATATTATACAAGCATTCATCCATTTCTCAACTTGAAACATACATATATTTATTTTTACTGCTTATATTAGTTATTTTTCCTTTATCATTTAAAAAATCACGTAATCTGTTTGCTCATACTCAAATGTTTAGTTAGCTTGAAACCTCCATAACACACAAAGTCAGTCGAACATAAAATAAAAAGTAATACTTTTGGAAATTGATAAGAAATTTAGGACATGTTTATATTAATTATAAATATAAACCACTGAGAGACAACCATGTACATACTTAATATTTGCAAGGTAATTTTAAAGTCATTTACTTAATTTATATTCATGATTCATGAAATAGTCTACATTTTTCTGCTGTAATTTTGTACCATGTATATACCAAGCAGAAAGGATTTTAACTCTGAACTGAATTAATTTTCTATAATTGCTTTTGGAGGGCAAATGTTTATTTGCCTTTCCCAGGATAAATTATAGAGTGGCAGTGCTCAGACTTGTTGCAACACAGACACCTAGGAAGACCTTATCATCATTAAGTGGATTTGAAGAAGCAAAAATGGGGCCAGTGGCTACATAGCAGAAATTTTTGTGAATGTAAACATATGGGATCCATCCCGAATGACACAAATGGAAATCTTCCTCATATCCACATCTAGGAAAATCCCTACATAGTGTAACTGAGGGTTAACATGCAGGATTGTCAAAGAAGTAGTGCTGACTGAGAAGAATGACCCATTTCTCAGATCCACAGTTCAGGATCCAAGTTCTGAAGAATATTGGATGGTCCCTTTTCAATAACAGATTGTTTGTAAAGACCCAGATCCAATTCTTCGCTTGTTCCAACATCCACCTCACAGTAATGGTGGCCAGAAGTGAAGTGATAGGAGAACAAAACAAAATGTCACAGGCTTTAATCTCTCAGCATGTCTTTTCCAGTTCTGTTGGATAGTCCAACATCATACACCTTTCAGGTCAAGAGAAATGATGAGGTGCTTGTTGGCTATGTCAATGTCCAATCTCATATTCACTAAGATAAAAATATAAGTAGCTCAGCAAATACACAGACACCCCCTCTTTTCACTGCTATGGCCAAAGCCCAAATATTTACTTCACTGTCACTTGTTTAATTGTACTTTATATCACTGTAGCAGTTTGATATTGTTTATGAATTCCAAAAAAAGATATTGGATTACATTTGTGAACTAGTCTTTTTCTCAGGGCATATTTGATTATAGTGGGTTCAGAGGTTTCACTTTTAGTTGATTAAATAATCATTAAAGATTTGATTGGCCACATCAGTAGGACATTGATTTCCGCCCTCTTGGTGGGCAGGAACTCAGAGAAACTGCACCACAGAGAAGGGAGGTTGGAGTTTTGAGCTGGAGCCTGGGAAGTAAACACACAGGAGAAGAGCACAGAGGAATAGAGACAGCTTCACAGACACAGCAGTGGCCCCGGAAAGAGAGATGAGCTATTCACCTGATAGTGTACAGCTGAGTTTGTAGAGAGAAGTAAGCCTGAGACCAGAGAGAATTGAGCTCCAGAGAGACAGACAAACCCTAGAGAGCCTGATGGCCTCCAGCTGATATTGGAAGGAGCTGGGACCACAAGGCTTATGAGGAAGAGGAAGGCTGAACATCAGCAAGCATCTTGCTCCAACACATGGCAACAGACTGGTGAGGGAAGTAACTTGTGCTTTATGGCCTGGTAACTGAAAGCTTCTAACCCATATAAATACTCTTTATAAAAGCCAACAGATTTCTGGTATTTTTGCATCAGCGATCACTTAATTAGAATTTCCATTGCAAAATTTCCCTGGCCTCCATAAGTCAAATTTTACATATTAGAAAGGATAGATATACTTGTTAGTCATAGTAAAAATTCCTTTTAAATTATTTAATTATTTGTGTCAAGATTTTTCTTTCCTTAATCATGAGATGTATGAAAACAGAGACTATGATTTCTCTTAGTCATAGCAAAAATTCCTTTTACATTATTTAATTATTTGTGTCAAGATTTTTCTTTCCTTAATCATGAGATTTATGAAAACAGAGACTATGGTTTCTCTAAAAATAATTATATGAATTACCACTGTTTCTGTGGAAATATGGGTATCAAATAGGATAGGTATTTTAATAATGGAAAAATATTTGAATAACTTTAGAATAATGTTGAAACATTAAAAATGGTTTTCATTTCAATTACCTTCCATACTTAGTCTTGTTGACTTGGCAGTTGCATTCCAGGCTTTAATTTTCCTATGTTATATCCAAAATGAAGAGACAAAGATAAGAGCTCTGAAAAAACATAGGTTAAAAATGTGGAAGTAAAGACAAAGTAAAAGGATTCCTTGAGTATGATTAAGAATGTCCTTGAATCTGGGAACAACTTATACCTAGACCTTGCAGAGGCACCAGAAAACTTGGAGCGGAATGGCTTTGTGGATTTCTAGTATCCCAAATTAAGAAGATCTGGGTGCAGATCTACTTGTACTAATGCAACAGTGTGGATAGAGCCTGGATGAGACTCAGAATTGAAACATTTAGACCACAATCACTTACTTCACAAGGCTTCCTTATGAATTTTCTCAGTGGAGGATGTTGTGACATGTCTGGCACCTCCAGAAATCTTGTCAAGAATGAATATCTGGGATATATTTGCCCATTTCAAATGAAATTTGCATTGAACCAAAAGCACAGTTCCTCAGAAAACAAAATTGTCATTTTCAGTATTGGTATTGTGGACTGGGATATTTCCCAAAACCCACTCATTCTATTGACACCCAAAACAGGCACCATTATCAAATGACACATTTTAACAGACACTGCTATAAGAGAGAAAATGATCAGGTACTTGGCATATTCAAAGGAGCCTGGTTTCAGGACTATGGCAAGTCTGTTCTGAGACCCTGATTTCGGAAACAATATATATGCAGCTGAGCATTCTCTCTCCTCCACTAATTTCTTCTCTAGCATCCAGATACTTCCACAGACAGCTCAGTTCTGGAGTTTGGTGCCCTAACTAAGGGTTTTAAATAGATGGCGCCTTCTGGTACCTCAATTATATCCTGCCCCTCCTCTTTAATTCAATCAGATTTTGATATAATTTTTTACAAAAATAAGTGATTTACTTATGACTTAGAGAGATTAGGGTAAAGGAGAATATTTTAATGTGAGAATATTTTTTTCTTAATATGGACAAAATTTTACCATGTTATCATTCTAGGTGACAGCTGTTATTTCTGTTGATAACATTTATTTTATTTTATTTTAAAAGATGCTTAGATTACAAAAATGTTACACAAAAATTACAGGTATACCCATGTTCCCCACCTCCTACACCTCCCAAAATATCCCACATAAACATCTTTCATTAGGTAGCACATCACCTGCAGTGGATATACAAATCCTGAGGCTTTGCCGCTAAACATGGACCATAGTTCACACTGTAGACAACACTCTCTCCCACACAGTTCTGCATGGTATATGCTGATGTAAAATGGCCTATATCTGTCATTGTAATGTCACTCAGGATAATTCCTAAGTCCTGAAAAGCCCCTGTATAACAACTACTTTTCCCTTTCCTGCCCCAAAAGCATCTAGTGGCCACTGGCTCCACCTCACTGTTATAATTTCTTCCATTGCTTGAATCACAATATGTCTACAACAGAATACCATTAAGTCCACTCTAGTCCATAGCTCTTCCCCCAATCCTGAGGAGTTTGGGATGGTGATGTCCACTCCACCTCCAAGTGAGAGGGGGCTTATATCCCATGGATACAGTGGATGTGATTATCCTGCCTGCAGCTGCAGGCTCTCTTCCTTCCCTGAGATGGCCGTTGTCCATCATTGTCTCCTCACCAGGTGACTTGCGTGAGTCCATTGAGCTGTAGAGTAGCAGTTGCATCTCCACTGAGATTCCAGGCACAGCTGGCACATGGGCAGGCCACAGTCTCCAGTCTCTGGAAGTACACCTACAAACTCCAGCATCACATATAGGTTTGAATAGAAGGGACTGATGGACCAGGTGCAGAGAGGACTTATTTGAGTCCAACTCTGTCACTCTCAGGAGCACAGATTCCAAAGTAGAGCCCACTGATAAGGCATCAATCTCTGTAGCTATCCTCCTTTATATAGGACCTGGGTGTCTCCAGAGGCCTCAGGAGGCCCTCTGTGTGGGATGATATCCACTTTGGTGTTGTATGAGATCCTACTGAGGGGTGCATAAGTGATACCTCTGGGATGACCTCCCGTCTCTCTTTGAAGTCTCTTAGCCACATGAATTCATTTGTCTTTACATTTTCCCCCTTTTATTCAAGGTCTTTTTCCAGCCTTATTGCCAGTTGGCACATGGTATTAATCCCTCATTGTCAGAAAAGCTCATCCCCAGGAGTCATGTCCCATGCTGGGGGGAAGGTAATGCATTCATATGCTGAGTTTGGCTTAGAGAGAGGCCACATTTGAGCAACAAGGAGGCTCTCAGGTGGCAACCCTTAGGCACCCCATAACAGTAGGCTAAGTTTCAATTACAAGAGCAAAGACTCATAAGGCTAGTCATCAATAACAAGAACCCATCAGTGGACCATTCTCCTTTGTCAGACACTGTCCCTGCACTCTGGGGACTGTTGCTGCTCCCTTGGAGAATGTGGCAGGGCTCTCCAGGCTGGAAATACAGTATTCCCACATTTATTGAGTGATTGTCTACCCACTGTGACCATGCCCCACCCCTTGATCATTTGGACAATTTTATATATCTTTCATGTATATTCAGGTGAACTTCCTCCCATGAAACCCCCATCCCAGACACCTCCCACCAATGATCCTCTCCTGCCCCCTCTGTAACCCTTCTGTGATCCAAACCTTCCTTGAAGATGAAGCCCATTTAATAGCCAAATACAATTTCTAGGAAAATGAAATAATAAAGGTAAGGTTAATATAAGAGGTAAAATGCATGGAAACTTAAAAGAAAAAAACAAGAAATAAAATAAAATCAAAGGATTGGGATATTCAAAAAATGGGAAAAAAAACAAACAAAAAAATTTTTTTTAACGTTTTTCCTTGTATTACTGCTTGATCAGTTGTCCAGTCTGTACTGTGGCATCTGGCCCCTCTCACTCCCCAGTGTCTGCCAAATTTTCATTTAATTTTCAAAGAAGTTTTAGATCACAGCAAAGTCACACACAGAATACTAGAGACTCTCATATACCCAATCTCCTTCTCCTTTCCACACCCCATATAAAACCTTTTTTATGTGGATGGTAGCATTGTTACAACTTTTATACAGATAGTGAAACATAGCTACTAAACATTGTCAATGGTTTACAGCATGGTTTACAATTTAGACGGTACATTTTAATAATTTTTTATGATATTTACCATGTTCTCTGTCCATTACTGTAAGGTAATGAAAAACATTTCCCATGACCAGTAAATATCCCCTTTTTGATGTTTTCTGTTTCGTCCTTCCATTCCCCTGGGGCACAAGACACTCCCCTGTCTTGATTCGTTGGATGACAAGATTCATAGTTACATGCAAGAAGAAGTTTTGACATGCTGATTATCCTCTCTTATTTGGATCCACCCTTGCACCTAAGAGGCACCTTCTGTCTGTTTCTGGGTGAATCGGTCCTCCCAAAGATGGGGGTCCATCTCCTTCCCACTCACCGTGTGAGTCTCCACTCCCAGACACAAAACATTATGACAGGATGAACACTCTCATACTCCCCAGAGGCCTACTCCAGAAGCACACTTTCCTGAATGCCCCCTCAACCTACACCCTAAACCAGAGACACTACTTAGACATACCGCATTAAGAGCATTCCCACTCCTGCACTTTCAACCTCATGCCCACAAATCCCACGTTCCCCTAGTCTGCTTCCCATTTCTCCCCCCAGTATCCTGGGTATTCTAACCCACCCTTCCTAATCTACCTACATGTCAACCTGCACCACAAAACCCATAATATCATCACCTACCTGTCCTATCATTCAGTATGCAACTATATTCTATCACTTTACCATAGATTATGTACATATGGGTGATGACTCACAACCTACTCTTCTCTTTCTCTCCCTTGTTAAACTATCTTTCAGACAATGGTTCTCAGAGACTGCTCAGTTTCCTCAATTCAAATCAGTGAGGTCATGTACTGTTCATTCTTCAATGCCTGGCTTGCTTCACTCAACATAAGGTCTTCAAGATTCATCGATGTTATTCCATGTGTTACTACTTTATTCCTTCTTACAGCTGAGTAATATTCCATTGTATTTATGTACCACATTGTGTTTATCCATTCATCTGTTAATGGGCACTAATGCTGATTCCAACTATTGGAAATTGTGAACAATGCTGCTATGAACATTGGTGTGCATATCATGTCTTTGCTTGCAGTTCTTCTGAGTATATACCCAGCAGTGGAATCACTGGATCATATGGAATATCTATTGTTAGTTTTCTGAAAAACTGCCAAACTGTCTTCCACAGTGGCTGGGCCATTCCAAAACCCCACCAGCAGTGGATGAGGGTTCCTATTTCTCCACATCCTTTCCAACACTTATAGTCTGCTGTTTTTTTAATAGCTGCCATTTTGATGGGTGTAAGATGGTATCTCATTGTAGTTTTGATTGGCATTTCCCTAATAGCTAGTGATGTCAAGTATTTTTTCATGTGCTTTTCAGCCATTTGAATTTCTTCCTTGGAGAAGTGTCTTTTCAGGTCCTTGCCAATTTTTTAAATGGGTTGTTTGTCTTTTTATTTTCAAGGTGTAGGATTTCTATATATATGCAGGATATTAGGTTCCAATCAGATATATGGTTACCAAATATTTTCTCACATTGGGTATGCTGACTTTTTATTTTCTTAATAATGCCCTTTGAGGTGCAGAAATTTTTAATTTTGAAGATATCCCATTTATCTTTTTTTCTCTTGCTGCTCATGCTTTGAGTGTGAAGTTCATGAATCCATTTCCTATTACAAGCTCCTGTAGAAGCTTCCCTACATTATCTTCCAAGGTCTTTATGGTATTGGCTCGTATATTTAGATCTTCCATCCATCTTGAGTTGATTTTTGTATAAGGTGTGAGATGGTATTCCTCTCATTCTTTTGGATATGGATATCCAGTTCTCCAAGCACCACTTCTTAAATAGGCCATTGTTTCACAACTGAATGGGCTTGGTGATCTTGTTGAATATCAGATGACTGTATATGTGAAGATCTTTATCAGTACTCTCAATTTGGTTCCATTGGTCAGTATGTCTATCCTTGTTCCAATACCATGCATTTTTGAACACTGTAGCTTTGTAGTGTGTTTTAAAGTCAGGTAATGTGGTACCTCCAATTTCATTTTTCTTTTTCAATATATTTTTGGCAATTCGGGGCCTCTTACCTTTCCATATATATTTTGTAGTTAGTTTTTCCAGTTCCTTAAAGTATACAGTGTTGATTTTTATTGGGATTACATTAAATCTGTAGATTAGTTTGGGTAGGATAGACATCTTGATGATGTTTAGTCTTCCTATCCATGAAGAGGGAATATTCTTACATTTATTTAAGTCTTTTTTTAATTTACTTTAACAGTGTTGTATAGTTTTCTGTATATAAGTCCTTTACATTTTTAGTTAAATTTATTCCTAGGTATTTGACTCTTTTACTTACTATTGAAATGGTATTTTTTTCTTGATTTCCTCCTCAGATTGCTCATTATTGGTGTACAGAAATGCTACTGATTTTTGAGCATTTATCTTATAGCCTGCAACATTACTGAAGTCATTTATAAGTCTAGAAGCTTTGTTGTAGATTTCTCAGTGCTTTCTATGTATAGGATCATGTTGTCTACAAATAATGAAATTTTTACTTCTTTTCCAATTTGGATGCCTTTTATATCTTTTTCTTGCCTCAGTACTCGAGCAAGTACTTCTAAGACAATGTTAAATAGGAGTGGTGATAGGAGCCATTCTTGTCTTGTTCCCAATATCAGAGGGAAGGCTTTTAGGATTTCACCATATTAGCTTTGGGTTTTTCATATATACCCATTATCATATTCAGAAGGTTTCCTTCAATTCCTATCTTGTGCTGTGCTTTTATCAGGAAAGATTGCTGTATTTTGTCGAATGTTTTTTCTGCATATATAGAGATGATCATGTGATTTTTTTTCTTTCAATCTGTTTATGTGATGTGTTACATTGATTGTTTTTCTTATATTGAACCATCCTTGCAAACCTGGGATGAAACCCACTTGGTAATGGTGTATAATCCTTTTGATATGTATTTGATACAATTAGGAAGTATTTTGTTGAGGATTTTAACATCTAGGTTCATTAGAGAAATTGGTCTGTAATTTTTCTTTCTTCTGGTATCTTTGCTTGGTTTTGATATTAGAGAAATGTTGGCATCGTAGAATGGGTTAGGCAATAATCCTTCTATTTCTATTTTTTGGAAGAGCTTAAACAGAATTGGTGCTAGCTCTTTCCAGAATGTTTGGTATAATTCAGCTGTGAAGCCATCTGGTCCTAGGCTCTTTTAAGATGGGATGTTTTTGATGACTGAGTCTTTCTCTTTACTTGTAATTGGACTGTTGAGTTCATCAAATTCTTCTTTCATCAATGTAGGCTGTGAGTTTCTACAAACTTGTCCATTCCCTCTAAATTATCATTCTTGTTGGCATGTAATTTTTCAAAGTATCCTCTTTTGATAACTTTATTTCTGTGGGGTCAGTAGTGATATACCCTTGCTCATTCCTTATTTTGTTCATTTGCATCTGTTCTCTCTTTTTCTTTGTTAGTCTGGCTTAGGTTTGTCAATTTTATTGATGTTATTGAAGAACTAGCTTTCAGTTTTGTTTATTGTTTCTAGTGCTTTCTTATTCTCTATTTCATTTAGTTCTGCTCTAATCCTTGTTATTTCATTATTTCTACTTCCTTTAGGTTTAGTTTCTTGTTTTTCCAATTCCTCCAAGTGTGCAGCTAAGTCTTCAATTTTAGCTCTTTCTTCTTTTTTAATATATGCATTTATGGCTATGAACTTCCCTCTCAGGACAGCTTTCGCTGCATCCCATAGGTATTGCTATGTTGTGTTGTCATTTTCATTAGTTTCAAGGTAGTTACTGATTTCTTTTGAGA
>JAQZBX010018855.1:0-34241 GCA_029593785.1 Cabassous unicinctus | reverse complement strand
GTGAGGTTTCTGCATCAGCCCACCGCACCGCTCAGGCCGGCGTGCCCTCACAAGGAGGCCTCGGGACACGAACTCGGGCCTCCCATATGGTAAACGGGGGCTCTATCCACTGAGCCACACCCGCTTCCCTATTTGATTCATTTTGAGTTAATTTTTTTATAGGGTATGAGATAGGGGTCCTCTTTCCTTCTTTTGCTATGGATATCCAATTTTCTCAGCACCATTTGTTGAATGGACTGTTCTGCCCGAGCTGGGTGGGTTTGACCGCTTGACCATAGATGTGAGGGTCTCTTTTTTAACCATCAGTTAGGTTCCATTGTTCTATGTGTCTGTCTTTATGCCAGTACTATGCTGTTTTTATCACTGTGGCTAGGTAACACAACTTAAAGTCTGGAAATGAGAGTCTTCCAACTTCACTTTTCCTTTTTAAGATGTTTCTGGCTATTCAGAACCCCTTACCCTTCCAAATAAATTTGATAATCATGTTTTCCATTTATTTAAAAAATGCTGGTGGAATTTTTATCAGGATTGCATTGAATCTGTATATCAATTTGATTAGAATTGACATCTTAATGATACTTAGTCTTTCATGCCATGAGCATGGAATATTCTTCCAATTATTTAGGTCTTTTTTTGATTTCTTTTAACAAGGAGTTGTAGTTTTCTGAATAAAGTACTTTAAATCGTTGGTTAAGTTTATGCCTGAATATTTGGGTTTTATCTGTCATATTTTATTTTTACCACTCTTTTGATGCTTTTAGTTACTTTTATTCATATAATCTTCATTTCTAGACTGTCCTCCAGGGCTCTCTCTCCTGTCTTTACTTTTCAGGCTGTAGCACACCCTTTAGTATTTCCTGCAAAGCAGGTCTCTTGGTTACAAACTCTCTCATTTTCTGTTTATCTGTGAATATTCTAAACTCACCCTCATTTTTGAAAGACAATCTTGCCAGATATAAGATTCTTGGCTGGAAGGTTTTCTCTTCCAGTATCTTAAATATATCATACCACTGTCTTCTTGCCTCCATGGTTTCTGGTGAGAAATCGGCACTTAATCTTATTGGGTATCCCTTATATGTTAAGCATTGCTTTTCTCTTGCTGCTCTCAGAATTCTTGCTTTGTCTTTGGCATTTGACAAAGACAGTATGATTAGTATGTGTCTCGGAGTTAGTCTATTAGGATTTTTTCGGATGGGAGTACGTCGTGCTTCTTGGACATGGATATCTATGTCCTTCAGTAGGGTTGGAAAAGTTTCTACCATCATTTCTTCAAATATTCTTTCTGCTCCTTTTCCCTTCTCTTCTCCTTCTGGGACACCCATGACATGTATGTTTGTACGTCTCTTGCTGTCCTTTAGTTTCCTGAGACCTTGTTAAGTTTTTCCAGTCTGTGAAAGCATTTTTGAAAGACAATTTGAAATGCTATATGGTGGTGAATAGTAGTAGTATTAATACTCCTTGTTAATGCTTATTGGAGAAGACAACATTTGTGGGGTCTGGGGAAAGGGTTTTGGAAGCAGGTAGATCTGTGTTCTGACTCCAGGTCTACTTCTTATTAGTTGTATGCTCAGTTAATCTGACTTACCTTCCTTAAATGAGATAAGCAGTAGCTGCCACCACTGTGTCCTTCTACATTGTTCCATTTACTTGGGATAGGAGGTTGACTTCCTCTTTGCAATTCTTCCCTCTCGTCTGGAAATTTCAGCAGTGCAGAGTTCAACAAGAGGACTTAAAAAGCTCTTTGCCCATTACCAACCCCAAATGTGGCTTGTCTTTCCAGAGCTTTATCTGTATGAAGCTGTTCTCATCCCTGAGAAACAGCTTTTCCCCAAGTTATTACCTGACTTCTTGAGCACAGGGTCCTAGAACTTGAAGGGTTCAGAGAGACTTGTCCAAAGGCCTAGGGAAACAGAGGAATAGACCAGGCTCTGCTATTCCCACCCCAGGACTGGCACCTTCCCTGCCTACCATCTGCAAGCCCTCCACGGGTAGGTGAGTGTGATGAGCACACCCACAGTGCCGGTAGGCACTTTGTCACTTTCTCTTCTTACTGTCATTTGCATGTGCTGGATCAGGAAGGGATGCATTTGGACCAGGAACCTCTGAAGGGCACGGTGTGGTAAGTAGGAATGTTGTCCTGCCCATGGAGAGGCAGCTGTGGCTTACATAAACTTGAGTTTATGAATCCCAACTTGACCTAAGGGGCCCTGGGGAGGGGGGCACCTCTGTGGCCTTGGGCTGCAGCTTCTTCCTCTATCAAACGAGGGCTTGGAGATGATGATTGCTAAAGCTCCATGGCAAAGGAATGGCACAATTTTGGCACTGGCTGTGCCTGTCCTGGGGAAGGGGTTTGGTCCTCATTTGAGGTTGGGGGTAGCTCCTTCTTAGGTCTCCTTCTTAGGTCTTTCTCAGGATGATCCTGCAGCCCCTCCCTGATTCTGGTTTCTTCTTCAAAGTGGCCTCTTTGGACTCTTCTTTGCTGTTTCTTAATCATTTGACAAATACTAATTCCTATGTGAATTTTACTTGCTCTAATATCAAGAGGTTATGGCGAAGCTGCCATGGTCAAAACCCTTTCAAACCCTGCTGGATCCCTGTGTGAGTAAAGGTGGTTGTTGCAGGAGGCGGGGGTGGTTGTATTCAATTCACTGCTTTGGTTCTAAATCTTGACAAATATTAAAAGCAAAGAGAAAAGGGGGAGGGCATTCTAACCCAAGCCTGGAGGCTTTTGAGTGGCTAGAAAATCATTGCATTAAGGCGCCATAAACATCAATCCGCAGGTATGTTAGCATTTTATTTTATTTTTTACGAGACCATCCAATGGCTGTAACTGCTTTTGTATTAGAGCAGGAAAGCTGTACCTGAACCTGAAAATCTTTCATCTCTTAGCCCTAATACATACTCACAAGTACATCGCAGTCTTGAGGAAGTACAATTAAAAAGGGGGTAATCCCCACCCCCCTCCTTTTTATTCTGAGTCCTCAGGTTTAATTTTCGTGATTATGGTAGATTATGAGTCATTCCGAATCTTGGTCTCCAGGAGAGACAGCGCCTTCTTTTCAGTCCCTTTCAACAGTTGTTTAAGGCAGTTCCAGCCTCTTTCTGCCTCTTGGAGGCTCTTTATTTTTAAAGCAAGGCAGACAAGGCCTAAAATTATTCCATTAAAGAGGGGCAATTTTTGTAATGGGACTTAGAGTGCTTTGCAGAAGTGCAGGCAAGTTTCTTCAATATCCTGAGCATTATTCGCTCATTTAGTTAAATGATGTTTCTAATTCTCTGGTAATTACGTGTAATGAGGCACTTTTTCTCTTCTTGATGAGACTTTAGCCTAATATGAGATGGCGTATTTTTTTCTTTCTTTTTTTTTCCATGGGGATAATTACCCCTTCCCAGGAAAAGCAGGGTTTGTTGTGCAGAATATAGCAAATTATTTTATTTCCTGCCATCTTGACTGCCAGTAAATTATAAAATTAAGTTTCAGCGGTGCATTAGCACCATTTTGGAAAAGGCTCGAGACTCTATTTTTTCTTTTACTTTCTTTTCTTTTTCTTTTTTTATTTAATTCACGTACTGCTGTCCTTAGGGACTGTAGAGGCTATTATTCATAGAATAGATGTTTTTCTGCCAATTCCTAGTATTCAGATGTATTGAAGCTGCAACATAGGTTTAATGTTTCTGGATGATATCCAATGTAGAATGTTCTTGTAAGTGTCTTTGTGTTCAGGTAATTATCATCACAAAGTTAAGTCGTATGTCCCCTTTTCCTCTGCTCTCCCCTCACTCCTTTGGATGTCAAATTACCTTTTTTTGTGTGCAATGTTTCATTTAGATGCAAAGCAACTAAATTTGAATCACATGAAGGTGGTGACACCAACTATTAAAAGGCAAGAAATTCAGAATTAATTCAGTCGCTCTGCTTAACTCTTCCTGTTCTTATAAAGCAAATGCAAAGAGAGAAAAATATGGGGAGAGCATCATTAATTAAGGGCAATGTCATGTTGAACTTTGATTTCCTGGATTCAATTAATTTTACAGATTTTAAGGATAGTATGTATGTGTGTGCCTGCTTCTGCTCTTTGATTTTTATTTCTGAAGAAGAAAAATTTCTCAGGAAGAATCTGTACCGTGGACTGGAAAGAGTGCCTTGCGTGGGGGCCAGAGGACTTGTGTTTTGGGGTGGCTCTGTCTGCCTCAACCTGGCTGTGTGGTTTGGGCAGGAGGACTTCTCGGAGCTCCTGTTCCCGTCTCTGTGAAGTGCAAAGGCTCCAGTGATGAGCTTGAAAGTCCTTAGAAACTCGACAGGCCTCAGCTCTGTTAGTGGAGGGAACGTGTTTGGGGTGTTCTGAGGGAGCGCAGATTTGAGGCTTTGTGTGTGTGTGTGGGGGGGGGCTCCCACCTGCACACCGGGATGATGCTGGTTCCTGTGGGTCCATGTCGTCTCACGGCGTGCGTTGCTGATGGGCTGTTGGTCTCTGTAGGGCGCCTGCTAGACTCTCAGCCCCTGGGCCTGCGCAGTGGGGATGACCCCCCAGCACTCTGTCACAGCAGCTTGAGCTTTTTGGGGACCAATGAACCTAGCACTGAGACTTCCTCCAGGAGGTCTGTGTTCCCCTGGCTTCTGATGGATGCCCTAATCATTGACCTTTTTCTTAAGAGTAACCGAAGACTTTTTTGTTTGTTTGCATGTTGGAAACCAACAGCAGTATACAGAGAACAGTTCTGTTCCTTTAAATAAATGGAAAGAGCCTGTTTGACGTGGGCTGATTTTGCCACGTTTTGGCAATGGGGAATATTTACCAAAATGATGACTCTCCCTTGTGTCATCAACCTGCAATAAAAACTTCCCATCTGGAGTTTCTATTTTAAGAAATTGCTGTGTGGGCTAATTCTATTTTAGGTTATGTATGTGGTCACTCAACTTTTCCCTTTGGGGTTACAGAGGGGGCCCACACATTGCTTCCTGATGGGTCCTCCCAGGCATGGCTCCAGGCAGGAGCTCCCTATCAGCCACAGAGCAAAGTGTAAGCCCTGAGTCCCTGCATGGACCAGAGGGTGGGCCCTGGAGTCAGATGGAGGCAGGTTGGAGTCTTGGACCTACCTGCCTTTTATGTGCTCTGTGTTCTTGGCAAGTTGCTTAACTGCTCTGAGCCCCAGTTGCCTCATCTGTAAAATGGGCATCATAATAACAGCTTATAGGATGAAATGAGATAGAAAGTACTTAGCACAGAGCTTGGGACTTAACTACCAGGTAATGTGAGTTAACATGCTGCTGTTATTGTTGTTATTTTTACTCTGTTACCTCCTGCTGCTTCCCTAGATGTGCGTTCCATTCCAGCCACTGTGTGCAAGCTCTCCATTGCTTCTGACTCTGCACATACAGGCTCCTCTGCCTAGAGTCCCTTCACTTTCTTACCTCCCTGCCATTCATTTATTCACACACTCATTCATGTATTCATCAGATATTTAGGGCATACCCACCACTGTAAGCTGGTCCCACCTGCCTTTCTGGCACATCTCAAACACACCCTTAGTGACCGCCCTGGCTGGAGAGGCCCTCTTCCCTCTGCTTTGGCCCACAGACCCCCATGCCCTCTCTCTCTCACCCCCTCTCCATCCTAGTACAGCATCTTTCCTATGCAGGGGTCCAGCGAGTGAGACTGAACTGAACTGAGTCACTTGAAGAACCCCTAGTCCCCAGACCTGCCTGGAGCGTGAGCTGTCCCACGGAGGAGTTTCTCTTTTCTGAGCTCACCTGGTCCCGTGAACACCTGGGGCGGTTCTTGGACTTTGCTGCTTGCCACATGGCTGTGCCCATGGACAAGGAGTTAAACACAAGGCTCCAACTGAAGCTCCCCACTTATCAGCTGTGTGGCCTTGGGCAAGTCATACAACCTCTCTGTACCCCGATTTCTCTTGTCAACTGAGCATAATGATACTTCCTGTCATGGAGTGCTGGTGGGGGATGGAGTGCGAGGTGTGTGTAAGGCACTTAGCAGTGAGCGTGGCCCACAGGAAAGGCTCACTGAGTGCTGGCTGCTATTACTGTCAGTACAGCCATGACGATTGTTAGCTTTTCTGCCTGAGTGATTCCCATACTTTGCCTGGGAAGCTCTTAGCTATGGACTCCTGGGCTCCACCCTGACCTCCTGAATCAGGATTGCCAAGCTGAAGTCTGGGGATCTGTTTGTAACATGGCCCTCGCATGACCTTGGCACCCCTGGGAACCCATGGGGGACATGCTTCTGGCACAGGCCAGCCTTGCCTTGCTCCCAACAGGAGTCATGTTCCCCTGGCGAAGTAAGAGATGGGCTCTAAGTCCCATTCCAAACATCTGGCATTGAGGCAGCAACTCTTTGCCCATGAGGCATATTTTTTGAGTTGGGTGAATATACTTCCGGCATTATAAACACAAAATTATAGAGTAATCAAAATCTTTCCTTGGGGGAAAAATGGGCCTGGACACATTGTTTTTTTAAACTGGAGTTTGAATACTGACGGTTTAAGATGCCTCTGACCCCGTGGGACTTGCCGAGTCTCAGGTTCATGTCTGACCAGCCAGGCTGGACCTCCCTGGGAAGAAGCCAGTGGCGGTGTGCAGTGCTACCTTGAGGGACCCTTGGGGATGGATGCAACAGTGGATCCCTCCTGGGAGGGCGGTCAGGAGAGCTGGGGTCTGGTCTTGGCTGCCCGCTGTCCTGCATGCTCCTGGATGAGTCATGTGACTTTGTAGAACCTCAGTTTCTCCACCTGTAAAATGGAACCACGAACTCACTAAACTGTTGTGAGAATCAAACCTTTTTGTCTGGTTTCTCTCACCCAGCTTAATGTCTTCAAGGTTCATCCGTGTTGTAGCATGGATCCAAACTTCATTCCTTTTTCTGGCTGAATTGTGTTCTGTTGTTTGGATAGACCGCATACTGTTTACCCATTCACCTGTTGATGGCCCCTTGGGTTGTTTCCACCTTTTGGCTATTGTGAATAATGCTTCTACAACATTGGGGTACAAAGTGTCTGTCTGAGTCCCTTCTTGCAGTTCTCTGGGGTATGTACCAAAGACTGGAATTGTGGGGCCGTGTGGTAATACTGTGTTTAGCTTCCTGAGGAACTGCCAAACTGATTTCCAGAGAGCTGCACCATCTTACACTCCCACCAGCAATGCGTCAGGGGTCCAGCTTCTCCGCGTTGTTGCTGTTGTTTTGAGTGGTGGTGAGCCGACTCCCCAGACTTTGCGATAGACTCGCGGCAAAAGAATCACAGTGCTGTAGTCTCAGGCTACAGCTCTGGAGCCTTTGTTGAAGAAGGATTTTTTTTATTTTTAAGATTGAAAAATGGCAGCAGGAGCACCTGCAGTGGAGCACCTGGCCGCTGGCGGTGCGGCGCCGCCTCCCGGCTCCGCAGGCGCTGGGAGCCCTGGCTCGCTCCTTGCCGAGACGGCTTGGCCGAGGCTCCTGGGCCCAGGTGTCGCCACTCAGGTGGTCGCCGGTGGAGACGAGGGAGGATGTGCTAAGGAGAGGGCTGGAAAATTCCTCTCAGCTTAGGGATAAACACAGATTTGAATATTCAGTCCTAAGGGTTATAAATAACTGTGAGTTTTCATTGACGTATAAACAGTGATACATTTAGTACAATAATTAGTTATTTGATTACTTTTGTTTTAGCCTGAAGTAGAGGACAATTGACAAATGAGAATACCTCTGAGACTGCTGGGGCGCAGTAAACTAACTTTATTTATTACAAAATACAATTTTATTAATATGAATTGACAGTAATTAATTTGCTAGTGTTGATGTTGTTAATAATTGCATGTAATTTATGAAATATTTATGCTGGAGCAGAATAAAATAATGTATAGGTCCTCTGGCCTGCTAGTTAAAAAGTCTGAATATTTCAACAAAGCCTTTTTATTCAAAGTATTCATATTACAGTGATTTGAAATCCCACAAAATAACAAAAGCTATTTTAACTGCATTGTGCTTTCACATTCCTTCTTTTAGAAGTTCTTAACTTGACTTCCAGGCATTTCCAGGGACACTGTGGTTGTGCTTCCAGAAACCATGAAACTCCTTGAAATTAAGCATGAGGCTGCATGTTTTTTGTGGCTTTCCCCCTAAAAGATTAAGTAACATTGCGTTGTCTCATTTAATCTTCAAATTCCAAAAATAGTATTTTATTCCCCTTTCGCAGTTCAGGAAACCAAGGCTAAGAGAGGAAAAGTCTTTGTTCTTGGTCTCATGGCAGGTTACAGAGCCCGGGTCCTCCAAACTGAGTCCAGGACCACAGAGTGAAAGTGAATTTTGTATTGTTTTTTTTTCCTTTCCAATTTCTTTTTCTTTTCTTTCTTTTTTTTTCTGAATGGAAGTATAGACTGCTCACCCCTCCTAATTCAGTTTGGCCCTCTTGTTCCTAGAAAAGAATAGTAATTACAGAGCATCACAATTGAATTCCGCTAATGCAGTCAGTGAACTGGGCTCGCTGGAGTCTGGGGCCGTCTCCGTCTTACGCGCTGTCTACGCCTCACTTCAGAGCTGTGCTCCCCACTCTGGAGGCTACCGGAAGGACGCTGGACTTAGGGGCAGGAGAGGCAGCTGTGGGGTGTTGGAGCATGCTCTAACCCCATCCCCCGAAGGCCTGGCTCAACTCCTAACCACTAGGGCCAGCTTCGTGGGCATGTGACCTCTTCTCGTGCCAGAAGGGCCCAGAGCCTGGCTGAGTGTGCTGCTGTCATTGTCTTGAAATTCTTAATAATGTTTGAACAAGGGGCCCCACATTTTCATTTTGCACTGGGCCCTACAGATGACACAGCCAAACCCGTACTCTGTCTGGAACTCTGAGATGAGCCACTTTGCCTCTATGAGCCTCAGCTCTTCATTTGTGGAATAGGGAATCCTCTAAGATGTTCTTGTGGCACTCATGGAGAGCCTGTTTGTGGGGACCTTGAAAGTTCCTGGGCTCAGGGCCAATGCCAGGGGCTCGCACTGGAGACTGTCCTCTTCCAACATTGCATTTTTCAGGCAAGAGCTGGAGTTTCTTCAAGAAGAAGAGCAACAGGGGGACTGGGCCACCTCCCTCTGGGTCCTCCAGCCTGTGTCCCAGGTCAGAGTTGCTGCACAACTAAAAACCAACAAAGACCTAAAACCCGCCTGTCCCAAGTTCCTGGCTGGGGGGCTAGGGAGGGTCTGCTCTGGAGCCTGAACGATGTTGGAAGGTTTAGGATTCAAGGATCCACCATCACTGCACCTCTGGCATGTGCCTTACCCATTTTGAGAAGAAAATAAAAGGAAAACACTTTTTGCACAAAGTTTCCAACTCACAAATAATTTTTCTCACCTTAGATGTGTTTTCCTCTCTGGGTGCAGTTGTCTTGTTGGTAAATGATTGTAATAATTGCAGTCACCTCCTTGGCCTATTGTAGGTACTAAACAAGAAAACCAACAAAGAGCTCTTAGCACAGTGCTCGGCTTATAGGAGGCTCTCAGGAAGAGTTAAGTTTTCTTTGACTTCTGATTTCTACTAATTAGCGAAAATTGGGCTGCTAACAGAACCTCTGTGATCTTTAACAGGGCAGATGAAGAATATGGTTGATTTGAGATAAGTAGCTCCCCAAAAACGTGTTCTTAATCTTAGTCCCATTCCTGTGGGTGTGAGCCCCTTGTAAATGGGACCTTTTGAGGATGTCATTTTTAGTTAAGCTGTAGCCAATTGAATCAGGATGGAGGGCTTTAGAGAGAGAAAGCCACAGGCAGGAGCTGGAAGCCAGAATCAACTGAAGCTGAAAGGAGAGGATGTCACCCTGAGATGGGAAAGTCGCAGAGTCCCAAGGGTTGCTGGCCAGCAGAATGCAACACACCCCAAGAAGAAGCAGCCTTCTAGCCTCTGAGGCCATGAGCCAGTCACTTCCTTTGTTTCAGCCAGCCCACTGACTCACGCCAACCCACGAAGCTCAGAACCACGCTTAAACTTAGGGCAGAGCCTGCTCCGGTGGTTGGGGTTGTCTCTTGGCACTTGCCTCGCCCTGTCCCCCACCCACCTCACCCATGCTCTGGCTCTTTCTCCCCCATGAGCGAGCCCCACGAGGCTTGTGATGCCTGCTGCCTCCAGCCCCCCAACCTGGGGAAAGATTTAAGGTGTGACCTGGGCTACCCTGCCACAGGCTCCTCCCTGAACCTCCCCAGATCCCATCTTAATGACTTGCTTGCACCGTGGCTGCTGACTGAAGTGCCTGTGCTGAGCGTGCGCCACGAGCTCCACTCCTGCGCAGACGGGGTGCTGCGCAGCTGGCACTGCAGGCGGCATGCCCAGTGCCCATCCTGGGGCTGGCCCGTGGTGGAGTCCGTGAACCCTTGTTGGATAAACAATGAAACGAATCTTGACAGGAAAGGACATCCTAAACATAGATGGCGTTTTTAACCACTAGGCATGCAGTCTCCCTCTTCCCTTCATTACACAGGCACCTTTGCTTAAAGCAGACCCTCGTTCCTAGAGGGCAGGGCGGATGAGGGAAAGGCGGGCCGCCCCAGAGCCGCTGGCATTTCCCTTTGCTCAGCGATGCCGAGGCCAGCCCTGCTCTTTAGTAAATGGACAGGATAATCTCTGTGGTTAAAGCTGCTGAGTGCCCATATCCCTTTCTCCTTTCCCAGTGACAAGAACAACAGGAAAATGGGGGACATAGTGCGGGTAAAGGTGGTGCAATCTTCTGAGGCTGCTCTTGGTTAATTTTGACTAAATAACAAGTAAAATTTGTCTCCACATGACATTTTGCAACAAGCAAGGAGCCATCAGTCTCCTGGACAGAGGTGAGGTTGGGTGGGAGTGGCTGGGGGCCCTTCTTGTGTGTGTGGGGTGAGTGTGCCCAGGGCCAGTCCTTTCGCATTTGTAACCATTTGAATGGTTTTTGCATCCGTGAGCCTCCTGATGACTCCGGAGCCATCTGACACTCCCTCCCTTCAAACGGGGCCCCGGCGGGTGCTGAGCGGGCGCTGCTGCCAAAAATGGTGTCCTGCAAGTCCAGAAGACCCCACGAACCCCCGGCCCGCCATTGTCTCTCTCTGCAGGTCGCTGGTGAGTGGGGCCGCAGCCCACTTCCCAGAGGCAGAGGATGGACGTGGCAGAGAGGGAAGCAGGTCTTTTATTTTTTATTTTTTTCAAAGATTTATTTATTTATTTATTTATTCCCCCCTTGCTGCTTGTGTTTGCTGTGTCCATTTGCTGTGTGTTTTTTCTGTGTCTGCTTATCTCCCCCTTGCTGTGAGGTCCTGCTGCATCAGCCCACCGCGCCGCGTGGGCTGGCCTGCTCTCACAAGGAGGCCCTGGGAAGCGAACCCGGGGCCTCCCATATGGTAAACAGGAGCTCTATCGATTGAGCCACACCTGCTTCCCAAAGCAGGTCTTTTAAGTGACAGGAAATGAGAAAGAGAGTGAGTGCGTGTGTGTACCACGTCAATGACCAGGACTGCCGGCGCTCTCCCTGGCTCAGTGCTGTGGGAGGCGTCGTGGGGTGCAGAAGCCGTGGTCTTGTCTTCCTGGGACTCCATCGCTGACTCCAGCAGCTGGCCGTGTCTGCCATTTTTCAAGCCTTCCTGGGTGCCAGGCACCAAGCTACAGACAGACTCCTCACCGCCCACTCTTGGTAGGGATTTCTAGCTCCCCTTCACAGCTTGGCATTTCCCGGGTGAGTGACCTTGAGCAAGTCGGTTGACTCTCTGAACCTCAGTCTCCTCATCTGAGAAGTGGGGGTCATGGCATTCTGTTAAGGGGAAGACATGTTTTAAATGTTAGTGCTAAATGGGCCTCAAAGTCACTGCCACAAATTTATGTCTACAGAAAGAGCTCATGAAGCTGTCAGGAGTCACGTTAATGAATAAGGGGGAACTTGGAATATCTTACATGTTTGGATGCAAATATTGAAGACACCACACCAATTTGTAGCCATGCCTGCAGAATACCCACTGCATAGCTCGTCCTTCAAAGGCCAAATTCCATGTCCTTAAGTGCCCCTGTTAGCTTTTGTGAGTCTCAGTGAGACCCTGTTCAGCCCCTCCTGAAAGATGAGGAAGGGGAGCGGATGTAGTAGCTCAAGTGGTTAGAGCGCCTGCTTCCCATGTACGAGGTCCTGGGTTCAATCTCTGGTACCTCCTAAAACAAAAAAACAAAAAAGATGAAACCAAGGGTGAGAGAGAAGACATAACGCTTACAGAAATCATACCAGAGTGTGAGGCCTTGGGAAGTTTATTCCCAGATGCTAGGTCTGGCGTGCAAAATGCATTCATTTATCTAAGAATGCTTGTTGAGCAGCTCTCATGTACCAGGGCGTGGGCTGGGTGAGCAAAACCAGATGCAATCTCGGCCCTCTTGGAGCTTTCGAGCTCCTGGGAGAGGCTGAATAGATAATATCCACAGGAACGAGATGGACAAATGTGGCTGTGCTAAAGGTGCACTGCAAATGGCAGGCAGGTAATGTAAGGGGGTCCAGAAAAGGCTGCTGGGGAGGCTTCCCTGAGGAAGAGATGAAGGACTTGGAAGCGTGGCTTGAGCAAAGGCCCTGGGGCAGGTTCAAGGGCCTGGCAGAGGCACACGAGACTGGAGCTGAGAGCAGGAAGTGCAGGTGGCATAAGACAGGTGCCATGGGCTTTATGTCCATCCTAAGGGCAGTGGGAAGTCTCCAGAGGGTTGTCTCCAAGAGAAGGCTTCAGCCCAGTCTTGGGCTTTGAAAAGCTCACTCTGGCTTCAGGGTTGAGAATAGACTCAGAAAAACTCCTTGAAAATGCAAAAAAATAAATGAGGAAAATACCATCTGAGTAAAAGCTTAAACAGATCTCACTAACTGGACCAAAAAAGTCCAGAGATGCCCCTGAGCACTTGTAACTCACACAGCCTTGTCGTGTCGCACCTGTGGCCAATCAGCTAGAGTACAGGCCTTGCCCATCTCCGTCTGTGTCCCCAGAGCTGGTGCAGCGCCTCAACTGGCTTCCTGGGCCCCTGACAAATCCTTGCTGGATGAGAGGATGCCGGAGCCACAGTGCCGTCCTTCCAGTGGGCTGTGACACCCGAGTCCACACCCCGTGAGATGAGAGAATTCCTGAAGGGAGCCCATTTTTAGGGTTCAGGCTCCACTGTCCCTCGAAGCGTGAGGACCTCCTAAATTGGTCTCTGAGGGACCAGGCAGTGGCGGCAGGAGGTCCCGGGAGTCGGCATGAGCAAGTGCTAAGAAATCCGAGGGAAAGGCCACTTAAAGCCACCCCACCCCCACCCCTTGCTTCTTAGGAGGCAGTGAGGGAAGGTGGGCAGGAAACGGACATTGAGCCTGTGCGACCGAAGCAGAGAACACTTGAGGCTGGACTCGGTGGTCGTCGTCCTTGCTGTTCCCTCCCCGTGTCACGCACCGGGCCCCATGACCTGGAACTTCCGTGGGGCCCTGTAATGGGCTACTTCTTACACCTTCTGCATGAGAACGAGAGGTGGGCCAGGTGAGCGAGTCTAAGAGGGAGCCCCGGGCTCCCGGCAGCAATCGGGCAAAGACGTCATCGGGAGAGAGCAGGAGTTGGTGGCGGTGAAGGGAAGCTTTTTTATAACTTGGAGTTCCACGTGGTGAGATGCACCCTTTTCCTCCTATTCTCTCCACCTTGCCTGACCTGTGATTTGAGATGGGCCAAATCAATTCCTTGAGGGCAATGGAGAGAATGAATGTGTCCCAAAGCAATTTAGGCCCAGGTGCCTGAAGGAAGACACACAGTAAGAGAGAGGCGCGCAAGAGGGGCTCATATGGGGCTTGAGGGCTGCTGGATGGGGGCACTTGGGACCAGCCCCAGATCAGAGCTGGGATTCTCCAATACTGAGTTGGGTTTGCTCAGCCTTGTGGCTTTCGAGGTGAGTCATCTTGGCTAAGTGCCTCATCTGTCCTGTTGTATTAATCTATTGCCACATAACCAATCATCCCCAAACTTAGTGGCTTAAAACACACAAAAAACTATTATTTCAAACAGTTTCTGTGGGCCAGGAATGCACGAGTGAGTCAGCTGGGTGGTTCTAGCTCAAGCTGCTGGGGTGCCTGTCATCTCCAGGCTCAGCTTGGGCTGGAGAATCCACTTCCAAGGCAGCTTGCTCACAGACCCGGTGAGTCAGTGCTAGCTGTTGGGAGGGGGCTTCAGCTCCTTGCCACATTGGACCCCTTCGTAGGGCTGCTCGAGTGTCCTCACAGCATGGCAGCTGGCTTCCCCAAGAGAGAGCGAGGGCAGAGCAGTGGCTCTCGTGACCCAGGGCTGCTGCTTCATTCCTGCCATGCACTAGTGGTCACACGGGGAGCCCTATTCCATTTGGGGATGTAAATACCCAGAGGAAGGACCAGTGGGTGCCCTCTTGAGGGCTGATGACCACACCTGGCCTCAGTGTCCTCACCTTGAAGAGGGACTGAATCTGCCCGAGTGCCTCATTGGGAGGAAAGCATGAGTCTGTGTGGGGAAGAGCTCTGAGAAGCAGAAGGGTGGTAAGTGTGGTAGGGTTGGGAGCTTGGGTTAGCATGAGACAGGTGTGAGTTCTGGCCCAGCTCCAGCATTTTCTGGCTGTGTGGCTTTGGGCAATTTACTCAACCTATCTGGGCCTCAAGTTCCTCTCAGTGTTGTTGTGTGGATTAGGTGAGGCCATGCATAGAAATTGTTTTGCCTGGCCCTGGCACCTAGGAGGTGTTAGTTTCTAGCACGTAGTCCTACCTTACGGGCAGCAGGGTGGCCATCGACATGCTCACCCCTTTCCCTTTGTCACTTGGCTGGCATCTGCTGCCCCTGGGGTGGTGACCTCTGGGCAGTGACCTCAGCTTTGGTCCCCAGAGGCCAAACCCCAGTTGCACCAGCAGGTGCTGGCAAGGGAGTGGAAGAAGCTGGAGGTTTGGGTTCTAGTCCCAGCCTTCCACCAAGTGGCTGTGAGACCTGGGAAAGTCCCTCTTCTCTGAGCCTCGTTTCCTCACTGGGAAGAGATGGGAGTGGAGAAAGCAACTCCTGACGCTGCCCTGAAGCCCCCCATGGTAGGAGCTGCCTAGATCTCCACTGTTCAATAGCACGTGGTGATGGCCACATGCGGTTGTTGGGCATTGAACACGTGGTTTGTCTGAATTGAGAGGTGCCGTAAATATGAAATACAGTCCAGATCCCTAAGACTTAATGTGCAAAAGAAAATGTAAGACATCTCATTAACAACTTTTATATTGATTACACGTTGAGATGATATCTTGTATATAGTGTGTGAAATAACATTTATTATTAAAAGTAATGTCACCTGTTTCTTTTCATTTGTTAATGTGGCTACCAGGACATTTGATACCACGTATGTGGCTCGCATTCTATTTCTATTGGGCAGCGCTAGCCTAGGCCTGGGGTCCGAGGATGGTGGATCTCATCTGTATGCCCACAGCGTTCCCAGGCCTCCATGCGTGACTGAATGAGTGCCCTGCACACAGGAGGCACCCACGGAATATTGAACAGACAGCTTGGGACAATGGGAACACTGTGATCTTGGAGTTGGACAAACCTAGATTCAAAGCTGGCTCCATCCCTGCTTGGATGGGTCCCTAACTTCCAAGAACCAGAGATTCCACATCTGCAAGATGGGCCGTTAGTCTCTGTTCTGCCTTGCTCTGCTCCAGGGAGTCAGAGATGCAAAGGAGGTGTGACGCTGTGCAGACGGGAGGAGAATTACTGGGCTGCTGGCCTTGGTCTAAAAGCAGTTTAGGGGCTTGGCGGTGGGACCAGGCTTTGAAGAGTGAGCACGTGTGCACACGTGCACATGCGTTTGGGAGGCCTGCACACAGTTGGCTACGGGCAGAAGCTGCCTTGGATTTTCTGAAATTCATGTTCTGTCTCTGTCCTGCCTGGTCTTGATACCTACTAGGGGGAGTGAGAGCAGCACCACCTGCCCCAGCTCTGTCCCGGTCCCTTAGCCATCGTGGGTGACCGCTTGAAGGAGGCGCCACGTAACTGTGGACGCTGGTCCCAGGGAGGGGTGCTGGGCTGTGCAGAGAGCAGCAGTCCCCATCCCTTCTCCTCCAACGTCCTCCCCAGGGACCTGCCTGCTCCCTCCCACTAGGAACAAGCTCTGGGCTTTGAGCTCCCAGACAGACAAAAGGGAGACGTGTTTTCTGTTATCAAGACACAAAATCCTTACACTTAATTAAAACGTGCCATGGCAACCAGCGAGGTGCGCGTAGCCCGGGCGCGGACTGGCCGTCGCCGAGGGCGATGCCCACGTGCTGTTTCTTTGTTCTTGGCTCTGGGAGAGGCAACCGCACCGTGCCTTTTGTCTGCTGAGCGAGAGGTGGTTGCGCAGGGCCTCAGCTGCCAGCGCCTTTGGGTGGATGCCACGCCAGGCTGGGAAGCTGGGCAATTCCAGGGCTGGCCCAGCCTGCATCAGCTGAGGGCTGCGCGGGGGAAACGGGTGTGAGAAGACACAGACGCATGGGCCTCGGGCTTCGGTAGGGGAGTCCCAGTAAGGGCCTGGGGGTGGATTCAGAGAAGGCTTCCTGGAGGAGGGGTCAGCTGAGTATTCCAGGACTAGTCAGGAGAAGGCAGAAAGGGTGAGGTTGGAGGTGAAGAGGAAAAGGATGTTTCAAGTAGAAGGAGCAGCAGCAGCCAAGTTGTGGAGGTGAGAAAGGGCCTGGTATACAGGGCATTGTAAGGTGCCAGGAGGAGGTGATGGAGGTGGCCGAGGAGGTTGGGGCAGGCCTTGGAGGGCTCGAATGCCAGGCTGTGGGTTATGGGGAGCCACAGAAGGTTGCTAAGCAGAGGTGAGGCACCATCAGATTGGAGGCTGCTCTGTCCCTGTGAGGTTCTAACTTCTGTAGGGGCCACCTGCCTCACCCCTGACCCTTCCTGCAGTGGGTCCCAAGGGGTCCTGAGACAGAGAGTGGGGTGACCTCAGAGATCACCCACTCCTTCTGCGGGAAGGAGCCCAGCCAATGGCACCTCAGCAGAGCTGCCAGCCCCCAGGATGGGGGCAGCTCAGCGCCAAGGGGCCAGAGCAGGCTTGGGCTTGGGTCATCACAGCTGCGTGACCTCGGGCACGTCATTTAGCTCCTCTGATCCTTGGGTTTCTCGTATTTAATGGGGGAAAGGAAATCAATTCCCAGAAGCACGGAGCAAGAGCCAGTAGCATAGAAGGCCTTCACGACACAGCACCTGTTATCACCAGTTCCCAGAGACATGGTGAGCTGTGTCCAGAGAATTTTGTAGAAATCAGCATCTGCCAACTTCAGGTTTCTCCAGAAATCTGAGGGTGTTGGGGCTGGCTGTGGAGAGAGGGGCCATTCTAGGGACGCGGCTCCCTTCTCCAGGAATGCTGGAGCAGGCCCGGGGAGGCAATGGAGGGGTAACCTCTTGACCTGAATCCAGCCGCTGCCCTTCCCGCAGTCTGGGAGTCTTGGGGCTCTAAACGGGAGCACTAAGGACGGGGGCCGGGCCGTTTCCTCACTGCCCACCTCGTGCGCCCGCTCAGGTTGGAAGGAGGCTGAGGGTGGCGTGGGCAGAGCAGCCCTCGGCACTCATGGGCCCAGGGGTGTGAGCAGTTGTCAGGAGATGTCATGCTCGTGGTGACAGCCTTGACCCAATGAAGCCCAGAGAGCCACGTGGCTTGGACTTGAGAGCCAGGACTGTGGGGTCACATACAGATACCTCGTTGCCCTCATTTAAAGTCATGGTAAGGCTTCTCAGGCATTCCAGATGCTTCTTGGTTTTCTTTGAGCTGCTGCATCGAGAACAGGAGCCCTAGGGTCATGTGTCTTGTGGGCTCAGGGCTCAGACTGGGCAGAAAAGGCCTGGCTGGGCGTGGCAGGCACGGAGCCAGGGCGGAAGCCGGGAGGCCGCATTTGGGGGCGCTTCTTGGTCCAGAGACAGAATGCACTTCCACACAACGCTCTTGCTTGGCTGGGGTGAGTTTCCGGGGCTCTTTAGAAGCCACAAATGCAGCGGCTCTGGTTTAAGAGCCCCACGGACAGTGAATTCTTAAGGCATTTATACAGCATGAGACCCGCACCCCCATCCCTCCCGGTTTCACCCTGTCTTCTCTAGGCCAGCCTGGAAGGAGGAACTGCTTTTCCTGAAATCAATAGGGCTGCTGCATCCAAGTCGAAGGGGGGCCGTCTAAGGAGCCTTGTGGCTCCTCAGTCCCCTTGGAAGGGTTAGGATTTCGGATCGGAATTAACACCCCAAAGGCAAGGAGCCTGGACGGGTGAGATGCTGCCTCCTGCTGCTTCCTCCAGCTACCCGCAGAGCCTGTGCAATCTGCCCCACGGGGAGCTGGAGTCACTGAGAGGGAAATGGTCCAATTCAGGACCAGTTAGAAATTGGGCTCATGTTCCAGCCATTAGGGAACTTTACTCGATGAGAAAATGAGAACTTTTTGCAGTTGCTAACGAGAGCACCGTTCTTATTTTGACCTCTTCTTGGCCGTGGGAGATGGGCACTTTATCTGAAACTCAAGAGGAAAAAGAAAGCCAGCTGGTGTGTGGCGCCAACGCCAGGCTGCGTCATGTTCCCCGTGGCCACATGGCTATGCTGTGACCTTGGTGTGCGGCCCCCGGAGCAAGTGTGAGGAAGGCGATCAGGAGCAGCCTGGTGGGTGCGGCGGCGGAGAGCGAGGCTGTGTCCTTTGCTAGATCTAAAGCGCGGTGCGACGTTGAGATGAGGGCCCTCTGACTTAGAAGCAGCACGTTTGCAGACCAGTAGCAGGGAGCCCTATGTGGCCGTTTGGTGGTGTATTCCAATTATTTGACCATCCGGATAAGGTCCGACTTCTCTTTTTGGTCAGGTGGGCTGCCCACGGTTTATATGAGGGAGCCATCCTGCTAGACGCATTGACTCGAAGGAAGCGAGATGAGGTTGAGAAGTGGGGACAGGGAGATGTGAATTTTGGAACGTTCTTTGCCTTGAGCTGTTGGGCCTTGAGCTAATCACTGTGACTTTCTGGACTTCATCTTCCCCAAAGATGAAACAAGGGCTCATGATCAAAATTGTTTTCAAGTCCAGATTCTGTGAGTCTGTAATGACTTCCCACTGCTTTAGATTTTCACCCAATCCCAGGTCGCCTTCCAGGCATTTGTCCTTCTGTTGACCTCCCCTCTCAGCCCGTCGAAGAGCAGCTTGAAAAGAAGATGCCAGTTAGCCAAGGGTTAACAGCGCCCGCGCTGCGTGTCTGCTGAGTGGGGTGCGGGAGACAGCCGGCTCCAGCAGAGCCTGTTACATGACAATTAGGAAGCTGGAAAACGTGCTAGAAGGCACTGTGTGCACTGGCCCAAACCACAGAGTGGTTTAGTACTTGTAGCAAATGACCTTCACAATCAAGGTTTCAAAGATGGGGTTTTGTAGTTGCCTGGAAGCCAGCCTGGCTTTCTAGAAGGGAAGGAGAGGTTTGAGGGGACCGTGGTGGAGTGAGGTTGCTAAAGAGAAGAATTAGAAAAATTAAAGAAGAGGCTTTTATGCATGGTATCTCCCCTCCTGAGACTTAGTGGCATCAAGTTGGGAATTAGCTTTAATTAGAATGCTTACCAAAAAGGACTCCTAATAGGAGTAAATTTCTTATCTCTAAAATGATACTTTCAAGTTGTGTGGAAACAATCACTGTCAGAACTGAGTGAGGGCCGTGAGGGGCCTCCTTGACTAGAACCCAGCTCCCTCCCTGGTAAGAAATGAAAGGAGACTTCAGCAGCCTTTACTCGGGCGGTGGGGGTAGAGGAATAGCTCACTATGGCTTTAATGTGAATTTCCTGATTACAAATGAGGTTGATTACGTTTTATATGTTTATTGGCATTAGGGTTTCCTCTTTGTGGAATGTCTACTCAAGCCTTTTGCTCTTTTTGGATTCAAGTGAGTTTATCTTACTGATTTGTAAGACTTCGTTACATATTCTGGTTTTAAGCCCTTTGTTGGTTTTATGTGTTACAAAAATATTGTAAAGCAATTATCTTCTGTTCTGTGGCTTTCCTTTTCTCTCTCTTAATAGCATGTTTTGATAAACAGAGTTTTTAATTTTAATGTAGTCAAATTTATGAAACTTTTCCCTTTCTAGTTAATATTTCCAGTCTTATTTCATGAATCTTTTCCCACCCTGCTGACACAAAGATAGTCTCTTATATTATTTTGTCTTTTACATTTAGGCCTATAATTCACCTGGCATTGGATTTTGAGTATGGTATGAGATAGAGGCCCTGCTTAATTTTTTTTTAATATGGTTATCTAATTTCCGCAGCTCTATTTATTATACTTGCTCACTGCTTTGCAATGCTACCTTTTCAATAAATCAAATGTCTATATATACAAGGATTTGTTTCTTGGTTTTTTGCTTTTTCCCCCTCCAGTCCACACCTTTGTCCTGGATTCTGTATCTGGTATGTAACCAAGAACTTCAAGTCTGAAATCCTTTAAGAGAATTGCATGATATTTTTTTCTCCCAAATTTCTCTTCCATTTTGTCCACTGTGAGGATTCCCCACCTCTCTGAGCCTCTCATGAAACTTTGGAAATCTCTTTGCTGTTTGTCTCTGTTGAAGAACTGGAAATGACAGTGCCCCCTAGACACTCGGAGGTGTCACTCTTCCACTGTTTAATGGTTCATTAAGGGGCGATGGTTGCCTCATGCAGAATGTCCAGCGGCCCGCAGTGTGCCTTGTTTCAGAGACGCACCGATGCAGCTTAGCTCTGCAATTTTTGCCAGAGTTCACGTTGACCAAGACCATTTTAAAACAAAGCAAATCAGCTAATTTAAAGAGTTTTTGTATGTTTGTGAACTATAAGCTTTCTGCAGGTTTATTTAGTTCTTTTGGTCTCTCTGCTGCTGGTTTCTATAAAGATAGCACAGTGCTTTGCACATGGCATGGAAGAGAGGATTATTGAATGAGCACTATGTTTTAAAATTCTTTTACCTTTTCAATTTACGGTATATTCTTTGTAGAAAGTTCAAATAATATAAACAATATAGAAGTGTCTGAAACAAAGTCTGTCTCCTTGCTCTCTATTCCAGTCCCATCCTCCCTGGATTGCTGTTGTTAACCGTTTCGTTTATATTATTCTCGAAATTAAAAATGTCAATATGAGCTTCATGCTCATGCATGTGCACACAAACACATACACAATGCATATACTGAGAATTTTTCCCCCTAAAAATGGAAACATTCTATCAGTAGTGTTTTTCAGTTCATTTTTTTTCAACACCCCCAAGAAAGTGTGGCTATCATTCCATTTCAGTTACTATACATTGATCTAGTTCTTCAGTGGTTAAATAAGAAGCTGTTTAGTCAATCCTGTTCTTTTGCCATAGCAAATGATGCTGCAGCCGGCTCTGGTACAGCCATCCTGGCCCAGCTGTGTGAGTATCTCTGATGCATAGATCTCTCTAGAATAAGACAGGACCTTTTAATTAAAGCCCTTGGTATAGGCCCCAAGCCTTCGGGGGCTGCTCCATAAATATTGGTTGATGACAATACTATGTCGTCAAATTAATTACAACAGGAAAAGACCCATTAGGGTAACAAATACACATTCATAGGGTAACCCGTTTCAAAGAAAGGAGGATATAACACTTAATATAACACTTAATATTCTCATTTGCAAAAAGACAAACCACGTTAGATGTAATAAGTAGCAAGTTGCCTGTGTACCAGCATGTAAAATATTTCCAAGGGAGTGTTAGCTTGACAGAATGCATAAAAATACTACATTAAAGATAAAACAGAAGGAATATTTACCCAGCATAGTTACCTAGAAAATATACAATTTGATCTAGATAGAGGCTTTTACTGTAAGAATTATTGTGGCCCCTACTTCAATCACAAACAGCCTTCAAGTTGGGCAATTGCCTCATAAAAAAATGAGAAGAGAACAGTTTCCAATTGTCTGGAATGAGCTTCAAAAACAGGCAACTCGGTTCTGATAGAACAATTTAAACTGCCTGTCTTCTTATCTGATGTGGACATGATTTTTCAGAGGGGGCAACCAGCTCAAATTAAATAGTTTTGCTGCAGACAGTCTGTCTGTCTATTTTTTTTTTTTTTTCCTCTTTCCTTCACTGTGAGGGGTGCTGCAGGCCTCTGCTAATGTAGGAAGATTGGTCTGGGCCAATGCTAAAGTGAGATGAATGGAAACAACTTTAACAGAGACAAAAATGAGAGATATTAAAAAAATAATAATAATGGACAGGCAGAGGCTGATTTTACATGGGAGACTATATTCCTGCCTAGTTGATTGCCTCGTAAACCCTCTTGAAACCCTAGGCTTTATTTGCAGATGATCTTCACTATGGACCAAGAGTTCAACAGGGAAAATAATGAGCAAAAATCTAAGAGTTGGCTGGAGCCAAATAGGGCTATCGAGCCTTCTGAGAAGAGGTGAGAGAGAGCATCACCCAGACCATTTTGAGCAAATTGCCATGGTTAAGGCAGGGACTGGTTATCTTATTGTCTCACGGCCCTTACGGGCCTTTATCCAGGACTGGCCTGCTACTCCTTCCACCATTTTAACTTCCCAGCCAGCTGCAGCTGTGAGGACTGGAGGGGCCTCTTCCTCCCACGGCCGAGCAGTTGAGCTGAGAGGGCCGGGGGCAGCTGGTGGTGGTGGTGGGGCAGGCATTAGAGAATACTAGAGAGGAGATCCCAGGCCTCTTTATTTTTGACAGGCTGCAGGTTACTACAGCCCTGAGCCTTTCCTGAATCATCTTTTCTCTCTGTGTACAAAGGTATGTGCATATGATTTTTTTTTTAAACTTTATTTTGAAGTAATTTCAAAATTTATAGTAAAGAACTCTCAGATACCAGTCACCTAGATTCACTAGATCGTACCATTTCGCCAAGAACGTTTGTTTTATTACTACGATTCCTCTTTTACCCACCAACACTCCAGAGTGTATCTCCTAAGAACAAGAGCATTCTTTCACACAGCCATAGTGCGGTTATCAAAATCAGGAAATGTAATATTGGTATATGCTATTATCTAACCCAAAGTCCATGTTTGAATTACTACAATTTCTCAATAATGTATTTATAGCAAGTGTACCCCTTCCCCCACCCCTGAATCTGGTATCCAATCAAGGATCATATATTGCATTTATTGTCACATATCTTTAATCTCCCTTCATTGGAATGGCCCTTTAGCTTTTTTTTTTTTTTTGCCTTTTATGACCTTGGCATTTTTGAAGAACAAAGGACAGTTTTGCTTTGCAGAATGTCCCTCATTTGGAGTTTGTCTGATGTTTCCTCCTGATTAGATTCAGGTTATGTGCTTTGGACAGGAAACCACAGAAGCGCTTTTCCTCTCTGAGCAGCACGTCAGGAGGCACATGATGTTGATCTGCCCCATGACAGGTGATGGCTTTGACCACTTAGTAAGGTGGTGTCTGCCACTGGCAAGTTAACAGTTTTTTCCTTTGAAATAAATAATCTGGGGAAATATAGTGAGTCTTTCAGACTTTTACCCAATACTTTTTGCACTCAATTGGTGAATCTCACAAATATGCTTTTTTTTTTTTTTTAAATAATTAGTGGAATACAACAACTGGGTCCTTAGACATACAGGCGTTGGGCGAAAGAGTGTGTCTCTGAGCAGCCACAGAGGATCTAGCCACAGACCAGCTAGACTGATTGGGACTTGACTCTATTTTTCTTTACATTATGCTGGGACAGTCTTTTCTTATTGGGCCTAGGTTGTTCTGGGATGGAACCAAGGTTGAAAGTCACACCCTTGGTTAGTCATTCAACAAACATTTACTGGGAGTCTGCTATGAGCCAGTCACTCTGAGGGATTACAAGAAAGAAGACCTAGTCTCCATTTAGAGGCTGGTGGGAGGACAGACAGGGGGACAGGGTTGTTGATCAGAGGACAGCCCCTTGGGGAGGTGGGGACAAGTTCCTGAAGGAGGTGACTTTTAAAAAAACTTTTTATTTTGAAATAATTATAGATTCACAGGAAGTTGCCAAGTTAATACAGGGAGGTCCCATGTACCCATCACCGTTTCTTCCAAAGGTAACATCTTCCATAATTATGGTACAATTTCAAAACCAGGAAATTGACATTAGTGCAATGTGTCAATTGCACTAATATAGTTTTATGCTATTTTATCACATGTGTAGATACATGTAGATTCATGTAACCAACACTGTAGTGAAGATACAAAACTATTCCATGCCCACAAATATCTCCCCACTTATTGCCACACCCATTCCCTCCTCCCACCACCCATCCCTGACCCCTGGCAACCACTAATCTGATTTCTCTCTTTTAAATGTTGTTTCAAGAATGTTATATAAATGGAATCATACATTGTGTGCCCTTTTTTGCCCACTCAGCGGAATGCTCTGGAGATCTACCCAAGTTGTTGTGTGCATCAGTGATGTGTTCCTTTTTGTTGCTGGGTAGTATTCCACAGCATGGATGTTCCAGTTTGTTTAACCATTCACCTATTGAGGGGCATTTTGGTTGTTTCTAGCTTTTGGCTACTACAAATAAAGCTGCTAAGAACAATCACGTACAGGTTTTTATAAGGACATAGCCTTCATTTCTCAGGGATATCTGCCTAGGAGCGCAATTACTGACTCATATGGTAAGTGGTTTAGTCTGCCAAAAGGCTGCCAATGCAAGGTACCAGAAGTGTGTTGGCTTTTATAAAGTGTATTTATTTTGGGTAAAAGCTCACAGTTCCAAGGCCATGAAAGGTCCAACTCAAAGCATCATAAGGTGCTTTCTCACCAAAGTCAGCTACTGTTGATCCTGGCATTGTTGCCAGGTGGTGAAGCAAGATGGCTGCCAACCTCTGCAGAGGTCTCTGCCTTCCCCTGCAGAGTCTACCATCTCTTGGAGCTCAGCACTGAGCAACTGGGCACAGGGCTTGTCTCTTTCTGGGCCTCCTATATCAGTCTCGGCCGTTCTTCTCTCTTTCCAAGTTCAGCTGTGAGCTACCAGGCATATTGCAGGGCTGGTCTCCTCTTGAGCTGCTCCGTGGGCCCAGCCTCTTGGGGGCTCTGTGCTTAAGCCGTCCTCTCTCTCACACTGCAGACCCAGATGTGCCGGCTCCCTTTTTCCTCTGTCTGTCTGAATCGCTATGTCTCCCTTTATATCAGTCCCAGCAAGAGGGCGGAGACTCATCATGAATCACGCCCCACTGAAGCAGTCCAGCCAAATGGGTCTCACACCCACAGGAATAGATTAGTTTAAAATGTAATATTTCTCTTTTTGGGATTCATAAAATAATTTCAAACTGCCACAGTAAGTATCTATCTTGGTTTAAGATTGCCGTGTCTTCATGGTGGATTGAGTCTTACCATTACAACATTCCTCTCTGTCTCTGGCAATTGTCTTTGCCATGAAGTCTGCTTTATCTGATATCAAAATAGCCACTCTCGTTTTCTTTTGGTTAATGTCTGCATGATGTATCTTTTTCCACCCTTTTTGCTTTCAACCTACATATATTACTATATTTGAAGTGAGTTTCTTGCAGCCAGCATATATTTGAATTATTTTTTTCCCTATTCACTCTGCCAATCTCTGTCTTTTAATTGATGCATTTAGACCATTTGCATTTACTGTGAATATGTTAAGCTTAAGCCTGCCATTTTTGTTTTGTTTTGCTTTGTTTTCTGTTTGTTCTCTCTTTTTCATTTCTTTGTTTTCTTTTCCTTACCTTCCTGTGGGCTGCTTTAACACTTTTAGAATTCTGTTTTGATTTGTCTATAGTGTTTTTCAGTTGGTAACAAAACAGTAACCAAAAGATTTTCTGTTTGGAAGCTTCCCTCTAACCCCAAGCTATTTGTTCACATTAACAAATTAAAGTAACTGAAGCATAATCCATTCTTTACCTGTGCACTAAAAACCCTACACAGTTTTAATAATAAGCATTTTACCTCTATGTAAAAAATGTATATAAGTGTATGATGTACGTTTTAGTTCTTAACTTTTTATTGTTTATTGGTCATTATGTATGATGAATGTAGCCTTTGCCTTAAACTGTACCTTGTAAATATAAACACATCCTATCAGAAAAAAAAAGTTTAGAGAGTGTCTGCTCATAAATGTTATCTATCATCATCATCATCATCATCATCAAAAACAATTATACATGAAAGTGTCTTATGATTTGTGAGGCTCTATACACACAGTGGTTGTAGAGAGGCGTTCCACTGGGTTTCTCAGGGTTGCCTTAATGCTGTGCATGTCATTTAATAGCCAATCAAATACATGTCTTCCAGCCTTAGGAACAGATACCTGACAACCCTCTCTCCCAGGACAACCAATGCATGTCATAGGCAGAGAAAAAGGGATGCAGATATCACCTGTTTTGCTACCAACAGACTTCCCTGGAGGAGAATGGGCTGATGGGGGAAAGTAAAGTTCATGGTTAAATAAACTCTTGATCATTTCATCAGAAGGGTAATACGTTCAGAGTGGGAAGGCACCCCTGGAGATAGGAAATATTTATCATGTGGATGTCTGTACTCGACACCCCACCCCGAAGGATATGGGCCCCCATCTCTCCCCAGGTCCATCACACCTCAGGACATGCTTTGCAGTGTCGGAGTGAGACCTGGTGTCGATTTAACCCAATTGCCCACAGCTCAGCAGCCTGAGAACAAATTAGGAGATGAAGCTCCTAGCTGGAAATAATGGGTTGCTTCCATTAACCTGCCAACGGTTAATCTGACGCAGAAGAATGGGTCTCAGCCTCTTGCCTCGGGTGATGGTTTGGATAAGTTCAACTGGCTTGAGGTTATACTTGGTGAAAACTTTATGACCACATCTGTCATGACAATCTTTGGTTCCATCTGCTTGCATGTTCCTGGGCCAAATCTCTGCCTTCTTAGAGCTCCTAGATTCTCTGCTATTCCCAGATTGGGGTGGCCTTATCCTAGCATTGACTGGAGAAGCTCTCAGGGGTGATCTGGGTTGGTTGGCTCCACAGTCTCATGCAAAACCAGAATGAATTGGATGGGATTGCCTTTGCACGGGACCCTTCTTCCAGGTTGGCACTCTGAGGCCAAATCTAGTCTCACAACCCAATTTAACTGTATTCAACTTGAAAAGGGTTTCAATTTAGGAGAACAGATGCTCCTTTTGTGGGAAAGAGAGGGGTGGAAAAAGTCTTAGTTTGAGATTTTTGTTGGTTGCTAGTAACTGAAACCCACTCCATACTAGAGTAAATAAAAATGAGATTATGTTATCACAATACAAGGGAATTGAAAGTAATTCATCCATCTCCAGCCTCTACTTGAACACTTTCCGGGATGGTCATCTCAGTTTTTGCGGAAGCTCATTCCTTAATTTGGTAGCCTAAAGTCTCAGAAAGTTCTTCTAAGTTGTGGAGCTGAAATTTACCTATTTCTACCTCAAAACGATTGGCCCTTGCTCTGTCCTCTGCAATGACACAATCATTTCTCTGTAAGATAGTCTTCTGAATATTGAAGACAGTTATTATGTCCCCACGAAAGCTTGTATCCACACTTCCCTCCACCATTCCACGAGGTGGTCTTTGATCTGGGCCAAAACATTGATCAGAAGAGAATGTCCTCCTTACCCTGCCACCTGCTTCTCTGGTGTTACAGATCTGCCTTCAGCCCCCAGTAGCACATCAGCACAACAGACTCTCCTCAGTGACCAGCACCCCTGCAAAAAAAAAGAGAAAGCATCAAATTTTAGAGCACAATGTAAAGGACACAGGGTCCATCTAATCCTCTAAGTATTCTAAGTTCTACCTTTTGTGTCATATTAGATCACCAGAACCAAATCTTATTAGCACATGCTCTTGTAAGATGTGCATTCTGAATTAGGTTGACTATCCATACCTCAGCTTTTTTTACTCAAAGAACTCTTTTTAAATTTTGTCTGCACTCTCTGTAGCACCTTTTTTGACAATTATCTTCAACATACCCTTCCAGATCCACTCCTCGTCTTTCTCTGTTCTGTACCTTAGAGACTACTGGCCTGTGTGGACCACATCAGATTCCTGCTGGCGTCTGGCTGGGCTCAGCCCCTGGGGGCCTGGCAGGAGATCATCTCAGGCTGGCTGCATCCCCCTCTAGCCTCCCAGCCCTGGGCTGCGAAGAGCTCCTCAGCTCCCAGCCCCTGAGGTACTGCACTATTCCTATGGCTTCCCCGCACCCTGCCCGCACCTTTGTGAGCAGTCCTTTTATTAAACTCTGCAAATTCTCCTAAACTGAGTGAGCCAGTGTTCTTGCTGGCACCCTCACTGAAGACAGAGACTGTGATAGGCCCCATGTTCCCTGTGTGAAGTCCCCAGCTGATACAGTCTCCTCATCTTTTAGTACCAAGATAGAAATGGTCATCTTTGAATGTTTGTTGCTTTTTTTTTTTTTTCAACAGATAATGGTACAGTAATGAAACCAATCACGCTTTCCTTCTTGCCCTGGCTCCTGAGACGCTCAGGGCCAAATTTAACTCTCACATCTCACAAACTTTTCTGGGTTAGCATATTCATTACTTCTTCCTTGTCATGGTTTTCATTTTCTGTTTGATAATTCTGTTCTTAATCACCTTACTTTGCGTACCATCTGTCTTAGTTTTCCAGGCTGCTGTGACAACCACCACACATGGATTGGCTTAATAACAGGAATTTATTGTCTCCTGGTTTCGAAGGGTAGAAGTCCAACATCGAGACCTCAGCAAGGCTATGCTTTTCCCCCAAAGACTGTAGCATTCTGGTGGTGCCTTGCCACGATCATTGGGGTTCCTTGGCTTGCACCTCTGCCTCCTGTCACGTGGTGATGTCCTTGGTCTCCTCCTGCCTTTAACTTCCAGTTTCTGCTGATATCTGGCTCCTCCCCGTGGCCTTCTCTGACTACAGGCCTCTGTTTCTGCTCTTTACAGGGCCTCCAGTGAATGGAGTAAGACTCACCCGGTTCAGTTGGGCCACACCTTACTAAAAACAACACCTTCAAAAGGTCCTATTTATCCATGGGTTCACATCCCCCAGGAATGTGGATTAAAACTAAGAACATGTCTTTGTTGGGCTACCTAATTCAGTCTACCACGCCTTCTAAAGAAGGTCTCCCCAGATAGCTAGTAGATAGATCAATAGACAGACAGATAGATAGACAGACACATAGAACTTAAAAAGATGATGACATATGACCAGTATGGGCCTGGACGTAGAGAGCCTTCACACGCCAACCACCAGAGCATTTTGAGTTCAGGGCTGACGGAGGAACCAGAATTCTGACTTTGAGTGTCCAACTAACCACAGGTTTACCTATTATCATTAAGACAGGTGATGTGTTCTTGTTCATAAGGATGTCATGGTAGATTTGTGATGTAGAGTCTCCTTTCTGTATCATTTTCATGGTCTATTTGTGACCATGTGTGAAAAAGAAGTGTCTGTTTGGCATGAGTTCTTAAGTGAGCTCATGTTGATTCCTGGTGATGGCTGCTTTCTTTCCCCTCCATTCCTTCTAGCCATCAGTTTAATAATCCATACAAGAATTTTAGGAAAGTGTAAATTAAAATTTATCAACCGGGAGCCGATGTGGCTCAGTGGTTGAGCACCGGCTTCCTACATACGAGGTCCTGGGTTCAATCCCTGGCCCTGGTATCTAAACAAAACAAAACAAACAAAAAAGCTAAATGGGCCACTTCCTCAAACTTCCATGAACTATCACAACTCACCCAATTTGAAATAAATAATTAAAAAAAAATTATCAACCTATAGTTTCCAGGATACAACTTATTTGAAAGCGGCAATGCCATTTGCTCCTCTTTAGGTTTCTGGTTTTAATCTGGTTTCTGATGGATATTGACATTTGTCCTCGGCTTAAATCTACAAATTCTTTTTGAACTAATTTAAATGACCCTGAGCTTTCATACGATCTTCTCAACTATCTTGGGCCTCATTTTCTTGTTAGCCATGAATATTTTGCTGTTTCTTTTTTGAAGATCACTTTTTCTTTTGAACTGGAAAAGGCTAACACTGCCCATCTTACCTAAGCAAAGTGACTATTTTCTTTCCTCCTTTAGGTTCCAAATAGAGCTAAAACCATGATATTCTTTAATTTTTATTTTTTGAGAGGAATTCTTTCTGTGTGGGGAGATGAGAATAGGTGTCATTGACCAGGAGGACTAGATGAATTCCAGGGTCTTGCTCAAGTCTAGCCTTCCACAAAAGGTCCACGCTGCTTTCCCAACATGGCCATAAGCGCTGTGAATTTTCTGTTTTGCCTCCTGGCAGTAATTCTTACAGGCTCAGGACACACTGTGTGTATTTCTTCTTGGTTCCATACCTTTCTTTTTGTCGTGGGGCTTTTTCTATCTAAGTCTTTAGCTTCTCCTAGAGCCTCCTGTGGGGCTGCTTTTTTTTTTTTCTTTTGCACATTTTCCCCCTTTTTCTTTGGAAACAACTTGATTGTACAATTAGAACTGACTTCTTCAAAGCTACTCATGTGTCCTGAGCTGAGTAGCAAACTCATCTTCTCTGAGAACTTTTTGAAACCTACTTTGATAAATAGGCTTTAGACCAGTGGTTCTCAGTGTGGGCTGCCCACGGAAATTGTCTGGAGGGCTTTAATAAAATCGTGCTTAGCGCCTCGGTCCCTTCCTCAGAGGTTTGACTCTAGTGGTCTGGGGTGTGGCCCGGGCATGAGCGTTTTTTAGAATCGCCTCAGGTGGTTCGGACGTGCACCGAGTGAACGGCCACTGGCCCAGCACTCTAGGCTAACAATTCTGAGCCGAGAGTCTTGTCAGTCCTGAGAAAAGGTGTCATGACAGCTGGCCCACCTGGGTGTGGCCACACCCCACGCCTGTCTCCTCTCTGCGGCTGTCCAGTGTTGACGCTGGAGGTCTGTGTGCGTGCTGTGCACGTCGGCATGGGCTGAACACAAACGCCGTGGTCTTCAGCGCGTTTCTGACGCCATGTGGGATTCCCGTCTCCTCTGGAAGGAGTCTAAACTGGCTTTTGTAAGTGGCCCGATTGTCTGCGGCATGATTCACAGTAAAGGATTTTCTAAGTTATTTTCAAAATTGGCTAAAGCAATTTCACTATCACGTTGGCAAAACCACATCACGGACTATGGGGCTTTCTCTCCACAGGGTAGAATTAGGTGAGAAAGCAGCTCTTCTGTGCTGTGCAGGCCGTGTGTGAGAGGTCAGAGCCAGTCTCAGCCTGCACTCCTTGGCGAGTGGCCTTCGGCTTTCGGCACTGAAGAAAATGAAAAGGAAACAGAGGGCTGGCCAGTTCCTCTAGGAATGTCCGGGGCTACCAAGACATCACATTATGAGCCCCCCTGGCTCACCTACTCATTGGGCTCGCTTACCTGACAACAAGAGCACACCTTGACAGACCTGTCCATGGCTGTCTGCTTACGGAAGGAAAGAGCTCTGTGTGCATACGATGATCAAAGCCAAATACCTGTAGTCTGGATTATCTTCAGAACAGTTTGCATTTTTTCCTAAGAGCAGCTTCAGGCCAAGGGAAAGGAAATGCTTCCATAGATCTGCTGGGCCTTTGGGGACTTGGGATTTCTTTAGAATTCACTGAGGGTTTAGCTTTTTATGAGATCTGGTCCCCTCTGGGTCTCCATTGTTTCTGCTGGTTCCTGTTAGTTTTACTCCATGAAGCCAGGAAAACACTTCATGGGTTAAGTGCATAGATGTTAAACACAGTGTCATGGCCGATGATGCCCCAGCCATGGAACCCTTCAGTCCCCCTTACTGCTGTCTGTGGACGAGACAGACATTTCATCATTGCAGAGAGCAAACAACCCCACTTTTGAGAAGAGCAGGATGGAGCAGGAGGACAGGTTTGTATGTGTAGTGGGGAAAGCAGAGGAGGATGCTGAGAATTTAAGCATCCACAGCTGGGCCCTGTGGCTCCGAAGGATTCCCAGAAGGAATCTGGTGTTTCTTTCTAGGAAAACAATCATCTGTAGTCCCTTGTGAATTTTACATCCCTTATCCAAAATAAATATTTGTTAAAGTGATAGAAAAGAAATCTATAATTGTTTCAAGGAAGAGAAGCTCTTTGAGGCAGTGACAAGATTGACTTTGGTGGGCATCTCCCACCACCCAGCTCGTTCCCGTCACCCTCTCTGGACCCTCTCTTTGCACACTGTCTCCTCGTTGAACACCCATTCATGACCACTATTTAGGTGTCATGGTTGGTGATGAAGTGCTTTCTAGCCCTTTGCCTGGGTGGCTGCATGCTGGAGCAGGCCTGGCTGTGGAGGTGAGAGGGAGGCCAGCCGCCCACTGCCCAAGGCCCATGAATCATGGCGGCTGGCAGGTAACCTCCATGACACTCCTTCCAACTTAATTTCAGCCTAAGGGATGCTTTTAAGAAGATTTTAGAGTGCAAAAGCATCTCCTCAAAAGAATTGTCATTACATTAAAAACTAATTATCAGAGCTTAGGGGTATAGATCTGCTGCCATATTTTACGCAGAGGGCAATTTGTCTCCCAGACCCTGCAATATCATTACAGAATAGGTTAAGAACCAACCCAGGGGATACTGGGAAAAATGTAGTAAAATCACCAAATGCCTGGAAATGACAAGCAATATGACTATGACAAACTAGCTCTGCCCTCCTGTTACAGCAGTTGCCGATATAGCCCAATTTAAAAATAACACATCCTAAATGAGCCCATGCATAATAGTGTGGGTAAGTGTGGATTATCTGGGACCCTCAGGTTAAATGTGATATTTGTCTTTGAAAGACTTTTTTGGCACAAAGAACCACATGTTACAGTGAGAAAGAGATGATTAGATAGCCTCTAGTGTCTACAGTGTACTAGAGGATGTGTCACGTTGGGGACGGTGCCACGTGTTCTATGTGTTATCTCATTCAAGGCTCATGACAAGTGAATGAAGGTGACTATTATTATTTATTGCTATTTTACAATTGAGGAGACTGAGTGAATCACTCAAGGTATTTTCGTCTGCACATAATGGCTTAAATAATAATTTATTGTCGCAAGTAACTGAAAGATCCAGAATTAAACGGAAGTTTTGAGTCAGAGATTCAACAGTATCATCACGGACCCAGTTTCTTCCCCTTCTGCCCTGCCTTTTGGCGTCCTTCACTTCTGAAGGCCAGCTTCCTTTATGGTTCCAAGATGGCTGCCGACAGCAACTAGGGCTACCCACTTCCTGTCACATCCAGTGGGGATGTCTTCCTCTTAAGAGTCCTGGGATTGCATGTGATTGCAATAGCTTGGTCACAAGGCCACAACTGGGTCAGTGGCATGGCCTGGGGAGTGGGACAAATTGATTGCTTTAGTCTAGATCTCGCACACTACCCCTGGAGCTGGCGTTAGAGTCAGAGCCCTTGGATCCACGAGGACCCCCAAATGAAAGCCCAAGGAATGGTTGCTGCAGACAACCCCAGATGCTTACCACTTGAGGCACAGGGACAGTAAGTAACTAGTCCATAGTTCACGTAAGTAATAAGTGGCAGAGCCTGAATTTGGAACCCAGGCAGCCGTGCTCAAGAACCCTTTCTCCGAGCCGAGGTCCTTAGCCCTGGGAACCTTGCACTGAATATCTTTGTCTGTTATGACAAATCTCTTATGACTTCTGCACTACAAACTTCACACTGCACCTAAGCGATTCTACTTTTCAGCAAACAACTCCAGAAAACCACAAGATATATCGTCTCGTGGCAGAAAGTGATAGATAGGGTGCTGGATCAAGAACTGACACTGAAAGGCTCTCTTTTAAGCCTCAGACACATACTCTAATTCACCGAGGTTTTTTATTGCTACAGCCTGTCAATATCACCCAAACAGAAAATTAGTGGATCTTCAGGGATGTGTCCTGAAACCCAAGGTGGCAGGATGTGCCTTCACAAGAAGCTCTTAGTTGCCTCTTGTTGAGGTGTGATAATTATATATGTAAATGTTATTCCACTTTTAATTAAACTACAGCCTCATTGAAATGGAAGGTGGAAAGATCCTGACCAGTTCCATTTCAAAAGAGATTATACCTGTGAGGTAGGAAAAGCTCAGGGAAGCAGTAGGAATGAGATGGAACTTTCAGCTGAGCTCATTCCAGCTCGTACTGGCTTGTGGGAGCCGATGCTGTGCGTCTCTCCCTAACTCCATGTCCAGGGACCTCACATGGAAAACTAGAAATCAGCATGGTGGGAGTATTTACGCCGTGGAAAACAGCGAACGCAACAATCAGGGTTTTTCCCTCCCGAGAGGCGGATTGCCAGTACCCCTCTGGGAGTAATTGCCTGTTATTTGCCCCTTCCATCTCTAAACCGTGAGATCCCTGGGGAGCAG
>JAQZBX010018854.1:15392-34352 GCA_029593785.1 Cabassous unicinctus | reverse complement strand
CATAAATTCCAAAGTAGGACCCACTGGCAGGGCATCAAACTCCTGAGCTACCTTACTGTAGTGTCTGAATGTTTCCAGAGCCCTCACCAGCCCCACTATTTGAGGTAGTATTTACTTTGGCAGTCAATGAGATCCTGCTGAGTTTTGCATAAGCGTAACCTCTGGATGACCTCCTGACTCACTTTGAAGTCTCTTAGCCATATAAATTCATTTGTCTACCTTTCCCCCCTTTTGGTCAAGGACTTTTTCTGGTTGGTGCTTGGTTGTAATCCCTCGGCGCCAGGGCCAATAAGGGTTTAATATCCAGAAAATAAAAAGAAATCCTACAACTCAACGACAAAAGACAACCCAATTTAAAATCCAGACACAAAAAGACAAATATTGTATGTTCTCACTTAAAAGAAATAATTAGAATATGCAAATTTCTGGAGTCAAATTAGAATATAGGTTATAAGGGGCAGGGATGGGGTGGGGAACAGCTTAATGGAATGCTTAATGATTACAGAGTTTCTATTTGGATGATAAAGTTTTGGTAATTGAGGGTAGTGATAGTAGCACAACAAGTGAATGTATGTTTGAAATTGGGTAATTGTATATATTGAAATTGGATTTGTATATTTGAAAGTATAAAATGGGAAATTTTAGGTTGTATATATGTAACTAGAATAAAATGTTTTAAAAAACCATTTATATATGTAACTAGAATAAAAATGTTTTAAAAAACCATAGGGTTACAAACCTTCTGTACACGATTATATTTTTTGTTTTGTTTTCAACCCTCTGGGCAGGGTAGAGTACGGATAAAAGCTAGGTTAAAAAAAAAACAAAACCATAGGAATATGCAACACAAACAGTGAACCCTAATGTAAACTATGGAGTATGGGTAGTAAAATAATAATATAATAATAATAATACTGTTTCATCAATTTTCATAACACTAATGCAAAGTGTTAGGGGAAATTGTGTGAGTGAGGGGAATATATGGGACAGCTATCACCCCTTTATCTCCCACCTCCTTCGCCCACCCCTAGATCTAAGCAATCATTAATCTATTTACTATCTCTCTAGATTTTCCTATTCTGGACTTTCATACATATGGAATCATACAATATGTGGTCTTTTGTGGCTTCCTTCTTTCACTAAATATAATGTTTCCCTGCTTCCTGTTGTAGCATGTAACAGTACTTCATTCCTTTTTATGGCCTTTTTATCCATTGTATGAATAGACCACATTTTGTTTATTCTTTTGTCAGTTGATGAACATTTGGGTTGTTTCCACTTTCGGGCTACTATGAATAATGATTCTTACCATCCTAGTGGGTGTGAAGTGGTATCTCATTGCAGTTTTTTTGTTGTTGTTTTTTTACTTGATTTTGTTTCATTTTGAAGAAAGTGATTTCATTGACAGTAGATCTGAGTTAGGCAAGAACAAAGTTACTCATATTAAAAGGGGATTCTAGCATATCAATCCATCACACTAGGATTTAGTCAGCAGTGCTGAAAATAAGTTTAAGACAGTTCCCCACTTCAAGAAGTTTATAATCTACTTGGGGAGTTAAAGCTTAGGGAACACATTAGAGGGTACTAAACAGTAATAAGAATCACCCTGGGTGCTCACTATGTCCTAAGTGCTTTATATATTCCATCGGATTTAATCTTCACAATACAGCTATGAGATAGTACTGCTATTACATTTCAGATGAGGAAACCACGTTTGGCAAGGTCAAGAGATTTGCTCAAGGATAAAGTCATTGAGCTGTACACCTAAAATGTGTGCACTTAATGTGACTGACTTACACCTCTGAGAAATGTTTATTGACTGGGCAACAGCTGAAGATGGGGGAAAGTTTTCTTCCTACTCCTCTTGAATATCCTATCCCCCATAATTTAGGGCAAAATTGCAAAAAAAAATGTGTATTGGCTTTTTTAATTTAGTCATTCAGGTCAAAATGGCATTGTTAGCCCTGATGGCTTGAGTACACATAGGCATAGCTTGTGGCTGTGAAGTCAGAGGGCCTGCCTTGCAGCGAGGTCCAGGCGCTGGCACAGGCCAAGGGGCCGGTGCAACCTACTTGGCCCCCACACTGCACACACTGTCTGTCCCCCAGCCTGGCTCTGTCTCCCTGCTGCAGTCGGTCCTGGCCAGCAATGCACAAAGGTATTCGTCCCTGTCATTGCAGTTTTGGTATGTATTTCTCTGATGGCTAATGATATTGATAATCTTTTTGTGTACTTATTGGCCATTTATATATCTTCCTTGGAGATATGTCTCTTCAGATCCTTTGCCCCTTAGAGATTTTTACTATGCTATTTTTGGTTTTAATCCCATCACCTGACTGCACCAGTGAATAATTCTTGGCACTGGATCAGGAAGAAAGATTCCCAGCAGTTAGATTCCCTCTGCCAGGAGGCAGGATAATTTAGTGCATGAATACACCTTTACCACCTGCTGGGGTTAAGTCCTCAGTTTATCTTGGGGGTAGGGGAGTGGTATAAAGCTTCCTGGGGAACTGGGTCTGGCCTTTTCACCTGTCTTAAGCATCCCTTCCTGGCAAAATCAGCCTCCTCAGTGCTTCACCACCTGAGAAGGTTCCACACCCCTGTTCACATGATCACTAACCTCTGCCAGGGAAACCACGAGCAACAGACTATGAAAAGTGCTGTGTGGGTGAGCTCAGGTGTCTCTGGAAGGCAAGACCAGCATCCAGGCAGAAAATGTAACCAGCCACTTTGTGCCAGGTGCAACCTGTCTCAGTTTGTTTCGGGGTCTGGGGTCTGTTTGCCAACGGTCTTAGAGACAGTCTTACAAATAATAATGTCAGCACCATTAGCTGCTGTGTATGTCATATGATGTGTGCTAGACATTCTTGTTAATCCTTATAACCCCTGTATTGATGTTGGGAACACTGGGGCTCAGAGCTCAGGTGGCTTCTATGAGATGACCTTGGCAGTGGTAGGAGGGAGTCCTATTCTTGGCTGCCTGAAGCCACTACCCATTGAGTCAGCTGCTCTAGCCCTGGCTGTGCATCAGTTGCACCATGGCACTTTAAAAAATACAGATGCCAGGCCCTGCTGCAAACCTGCATTGGAATCTCCAGGGTTTGACTGCACAGATGATTTTGATATGCAGACAGGGTAGAGAACCACTGCATAAGAGCTGTTTCACCTTCTGGCTTGTTAATAAAAATCACGTTCTGTCTGGGGAGGTTGGAAACCCCACTGGTTTAATGGGGACAAGACTTAGATCTGTTATCTCTTGTTAACGACCATCTTGTAATCCATTGTGGTTTTTCCTCCCACGATTGGGAGTACTGAGAGACTGCAGGATCAGTGTGACTGTTGGCCCAAACCAGAACTGGCTGGGCCAGCAAAGCCACTGCCACACACACACACAAAAAAGAGAGTCTCGTTCATGCAGCACCCCAAAACCAAACACAGAGGGTGGGTACTGCCTACATCGTTTTTCGGAGAGAATGTTGTGATGACAGCAGAACCTGGGAATGACCTTGCCTCAAGGGCTGTGTAGCCTTGCAAACATCATTGACTGTTGAGATGAGAAAGCATCTTAAGTTATAAAGAATTTTTAAAATGGCATTTCTCTTGGGTAATCTAGGCACCTTTATAAAATGTATATATATATAATAACATTTATGTAAACAAATGCACATATATGCATATGTATTTATATATCATTTTACAAATAAAAAAAAAAAAAAAAAAAAAAAAAAAAATGGCATTTCTTGTTAGAGATTGACAGAGGTTGCCCCCTCCCATACTTCTTTCCTTGTGCTTCTGGGGAAAAGGTGGCTCTCTTCCTTTGGTACTGTCCAGAAGGGAAACTGGTGTTCCTGGTTAGTGAATCATGTTTCCTGAGGCTGAGTTTTTAAACAAGTTGCTGGGAGAACTTGGATGTAAAAAACGATTTGGGATTGAACAATGCAGGCGCTTTGCTGTCAGCTTCTTGCATGAGCATAGACCATTTGCTTCCCACAAACATCTCCTATTCATTTACACTCCTGTCTCTTGGCTGTAAGGGAATGAACTTCCCTTGCTCAGAGGGCAGATCAGGGCTCTCCCTGGAATCTTTATTTATTTATTTATTTATTTTTAATTTTACCAGGAGGTCCTGGGGATCTAACCTGGGTCCTTCCATATGGTAGACGGATGCCCAACCACTTGAGCCACATCCACTTCCCTCTCCTTGGAATCTTTTAAAGACCCCTCCTGTATAGACTCCATTATGCAAAGGGCCATCTAATTAAAACCGTTTCTTTCCATCCTAGGTTCAAATGCTATACAGAGTATTTAGGATATACTAAGTACTCACAGTATTTTGTTTGTAAACCATTCTCTATATGTTCTGATATCTTTTGGTATAAGTCTTCTAGAGGCTTCTTGATACAGACTTATCTTTTTTTGAAGGTCTAAATCTTTTTTTTTTTTTTAATTGTGACTTCCAAAGCTATCACTAACCATGGCTAAGATGTCAGTATTCCTGGAATACCAGCTATTAGTGGCACAGGTCTTGGTGTCCTGTGGATATCTCCACCCACACTTCCCCCATATTCTTTCTCTGTGTTACCCCTGCCTCTGCCAGGAGAGAATGGAACTGAAGCCTCTATTTAAAAGGGAAAGTTGGCAGCCAATCTGATTGCCAGCAGAGCTCTGGCTTCAGTGTGTGTTTGTTTTTGTGTGTGTTTTGTTTTTTAATGTGTGTGAGACTTCTGGCTGATCAAGAAGTTAGAGAATTGGGGAAAAGAGGCTCAGGGTGAGAGAGTGAAATTTTGCTGTTAATCTAGAGCCACAGAAGAACACAGTGCAGCCCCAAAGTGAGAAAGTCATTCATTCCTTCTGAAGATAGTGGCTCTTTTGATAGCAGCTTGCAGTGGCCAAGCCCAGGGCCTGAGTGCCCATGAAGTTGGCCGAGCTCCTTATCTACGGAACTTTCTATTGGGACTCCCTGTGCCCTTGTTTGCCTCACCACCCACTCTGGCTCTGACAGAGGCAGCCTATGCTCCTAACTAACAGACTGCAAGTTCATTGTTGGTTGACCTAAATTCTAGTGTCTTCCTGGGCATTTTTTGAGCCCCAGGGAGTCGGTAAACTGTCACAGGGCTGGCATGTGCCCACTTCTCTTCTTTGTGTGTTTAGGTATTTGTGAATATACAGATTTGGGATCAGGAAGTCTGTATTTGCTTAACCATGAGCCTAAAGTTGGGAGACCACCTTTCTCCTTACTGCTCAGATGGCTGGAGAGCAAATAGATGTGTAGTACAGTCTAGTTAAGGATCCTCTCCTAACTTCTGTGGGTCGAGTATTTGGGATGAGAGGAGGCCATCAGCCAAGTTGTCTGGGAAGGCTAAAGGGCAGAGCTGTGACTTAGGAAGGGCTCACTGTGTGACAGTCTCTGCACTAACCTGATACTTCTAATTTCCCTTTGCAGTTGGAGACTCCGACCCCGACCCCACTAAGTGCCTCTTTGCATAGCACCGGCCCCCGCCCCCACGCTCACTGGTACCACTACAGCGGGACGGGCCATGGCGGGTCGGGGAGGTGCAGCACGACCCAATGGACCAGCCGTTGGGAACAAGATCTGCCAATTTAAGCTGGTCCTGCTGGGGGAGTCTGCAGTGGGCAAATCCAGCCTTGTCCTTCGCTTTGTCAAGGGACAATTCCACGAGTACCAGGAGAGCACAATTGGAGGTGAGTGGGCACAGGGGAGTAGGAGAGACCTCAGGGAGACTAAATACATCTAGGGCAGCCATACCTCAGCCTCATCTCACCCTGGAATCAAATCCAGCAGCTGGTCTCCATACAAGAATGTCCCAAGAATCATTGCTAGTAAGAATCAGGAGATCTGGCTTTCATCCTGGCCTCTATTATTTCTGTGGCTTTGGGAAGGGAGAGGCTGAATGTTGGTCTCTGAGAGTTCTTTTTGTTGTAACAGGCAGTATATCTGCCCTGGCTCGCTCTCTCCTTCCAGTGGGGAAATGACACTATGAGTCGTGGCTGGGAGAGTAGGCTGGCAATTCTGAAGTGGACATTTACCCTTTCTAGTACTCAGTGCAAGTCGTTGATTTCCCAGTGCTCAGCATTTAGGATGTGAGTGTCTGGACTCAGCCTCCTACTTCAGTGGCCAGTGCAAACCCTGAGGGGCCAGGGCTGTTCTTGGGCTCAAGTCATCCTTTCTTTCCCCTCTTGGTTGGTAGGAGGCTTCCAGCAGCTGGAAACAAAATCGGCTATGTCAGCAGTCTGCTTGCTGCCTCCTCAGCACTCTTGTCAGGAGCTGGAGAGAAGGAAGTGAGGAAGTGCCCCAGGTCCCTCAGTGGGGTGGGGGAGGGTAGAAAAGGAAAGCGGGCTTTCCACATAGAGCTGTCAGGATCCTCTGCTGGGTCCAGGGCAAAGGGGACTCCCACCTGTCTGTTCCAGCTCTGGGACTTCTTTGAAGCATAGGCACAAGCCTCATGTTCCCCTGCCTCCTCAGACCAAAGAGAGGATCACTGTGTTCCCCAAAGCTCAAGCCACAGAGTGGTCATGCAGGGCTGGGGCTGAGTCAGAGCTGGGGGGGCTGGCTAGCCAGAGCGCCTGGAGGTGGCAGGGGCGGGTGGGAAGCTGGCCACCCAGCTTCAGCCTGGCAGTGGAACAGTGTGTACTTCTAGGCTTCCCCAGCTTAGCTAAGCATGGGAGAGCGTCCTCTGGAAAGCCAAAGTCAGTGACACCCCTAGCCTGGAGTATCCTGAGAGACCAGAGAAGTTTTCCAGCTGGGCTGTTTTCTCTGAGGGGAGGCGGGAGTAGATAGACTGACCCTTCTGTGCTTGCAGCCAGGTTGGCCCTCGGCTTTTCTGTTCTTGCTCCTTGTTGAGTTCCTCTTCAGAGAATGGTCCTGAAAGGAATCAAGTGCCACATCGGCTTCTCTTCTCTTCATGCCCTTGCTTAGGGTGGGTCTGTAAAGCTTGTGCACTTGCCATTTCCCCAGGTTACATATGCAAAAGTACGAATTCCACCTGCCCTGCTCAGGCCAGCTTTGGCTCCAGGCCTGGGGGCTTTTCTGTGCACATCTCAGCAGCAGGCTTCTCCGTGCCAGAGCCCAGATGCAACAGTGGGAGTATGTGGGGGTGGCTTCTCTAACTCATGGCACCACCAATGGCACCACCTTCTCTTTTACAGCGGCCTTCCTCACACAGACTGTCTGCTTGGACGACACAACAGTCAAGTTTGAGATCTGGGACACAGCTGGACAGGAGCGGTATCACAGCCTGGCTCCCATGTACTATCGGGGGGCCCAGGCTGCCATCGTGGTCTATGACATCACCAACACAGTAAAGATTTGCCCTTTCTTTTCTTCCTTGCTCTTCATCTTTTCAAAGCCCCAGGAACTGGATTATAGAGGCTCCCTTTTCAGGCTCCTTGGCCCTCTCTGTTCCCGGGTGGGGTGTGGGCAGGCTTCCTCTATTTGGGGGCATCTCGTCAGAATTTTTAGGGTAGTAACGCCTCAGACACCTTGGCTGTGCCATGTGAAGCTTCTCTAGTGAGCGGCCCTGGGCAAAATGCCGCCCCTGTCCCCCTGACCACCTGGAACTGTCTCCCCAGGATACATTTGCACGGGCAAAGAACTGGGTGAAGGAGTTACAGAGGCAGGCCAGCCCCAACATCGTCATCGCACTCGCGGGTAACAAGGCGGACCTGGCCAGCAAGAGAGCCGTGGAATTCCAGGTGGGGAAATGGACAGGATTTGGGCAAAAGGAGTAAGCCCACTCCATTTGGCTTCCCTCAGGCTGTTGGGGGTGGGGGTGGGGTTGGAAGGGCCATGTCAATCTTCTGTTCTTCTCATGACTCAGGCTCGTGCCTAAAAAGGAATTGCCACCTGCCTCTCCTGGTTCTTTCCTCTTTGGCAGTGGAGCATGGGTGTGTACATGTATAGCTGAAGCGTTGCTTATTTTCTCTTATAAGCTGGCCTTTTCACTAAATTTATAGAAAAAGCAATACTTTTTTTCATGCAATATACGCACATAGTAAAATTTAAACAGTACCAGAAGATATATAGAAGGAAATTTGTCTCCTCTAACCCTAGAAACCCAGTCCCCCTGCCCCCAAGTTCCCCACAGTTTCTTGTCTTTCCAGTAATATACATATGTGTATGAATCCCTTTCTTTACATGGATAGGATTGTAATAAATTACAGTAAATATACAGTATGTATATTTCAGCAGTCCCTTATGGATGGACTTCTAGGTTATTTGTAATAGCAGAAGACTTCTAGGTTATTTGTAATAGCAGAATTATTTGTAATAATTATAATCATTATTATTATTTAATAATAGCAGTTATTAGATTTAACTGTAATAGCAGTTAAATGTCCACAAACCTGTGTTTTGTCCAAACATGCAAGTGTATTTGTAGGATAATTTTCTAGAAGTATTTCCTAGCCTCCTAATTTTGAAGCGCAAGAAGACAGAATGGGCCTAGGGAAACCTGAGTAAGACACCTGCCGAAGTTCCTGTGCTCCGAGGGCTGTAGGGGAAATGGAGGAATGGGGGTATGTGCAGATGTCACAGGAGAGCCTTCCAGCTGGAAAGTCCCTGTGTTTGTCCAGCCAGTCTCTGTTGTGATCAGGGAGGATTTCTATCCTGCGAACTGCCAACATCTCCCTCCCACCCTCTTTCTTACCTCCATCTGAACAGGAAGCACAAGCCTATGCAGATGATAACAGTTTGCTGTTCATGGAGACATCAGCAAAGACTGCAATGAACGTGAATGAAATTTTCATGGCAATAGGTAGGTGGCCTTGTGTTCTCCCCACCACGCACTGCTTGCCACAGTGCACTGCTGTTCTGTAATAGGTCTGTGGGGGTCCCTTAACCAACAGGTCTTTTTACCATTCTGATATTCTGATGAAAAGAGTTGTCTTTTTTTTCTTCATCTCACTCCCAGATGTAGGTAGTTCACCCCAGAAGTTCCGAAAGCCCAGGCCAATGTCCCAACATTTCATTCCCTGACTCTTTAGCTTCTAGCTGCCCATTTCGGAAACTGCCATCCCCATCCCCCCGACACACACACTTCTTAGGATTTTTTAGTTCATTGGCTTTAGAGTCATCCTGCCTGGGTTCAAATCCTAATTCTACCACTTAATTAGCTCTGTGGCCTTGGACAAGTTATTTCACCTTTCTCTGCCTCCGTTTTCCTGAAACACTCACAACAAGCCTGGCATGTGGAAGACTTCAATATGTAAACACTGAAAGGGGAGTATATTAGTCAGCCAAACGGGTGCTGATGCAAAATACCAGAAATCTGTTGGCTTTTATAAAGGGTATTTATTTGGGGGAGAAGCTTACAGTTACCAGGCCATAAAGCATAAGTTACTTCCCTCACCAAAGTCTGTTGCCACGTGTTGGAACAAGATGGCTGCTGATGTTCACCAAGAGTTCAGGCTTCATGGGTTCCTCTCTTCCTGGGGCTTGTGTCTCTCCGGGCTCAGCTGCCCTGCTCTCTCCACAAGGCCAGCTGTAGACTTATCAGGTGACTGGCTCTGTCTCTCTGCCTGGGGCTCGATTCTCTCCAGGCTCAGCTGCTCTGCTTCTCTGTGTGCTTACTTCCCAGGGCTCCAGCTCAAAATTCCAGCCTCCCTTCTCTGTGGTGCAGTTTGTCTGAGTCCCCGCCTGCCAAGGGGGCAGGGACTCAACTACTGACGTGGCTCAATCAAAGCCTTAATCATTATTTAATTAAGTAAAAGTAAAACCTCTGAATCCAATACACTCTAATACACCCAGAGGAAAAGACCAGTTTACAAACATAATCCAATATTTCTTTTTGGAATTCATCAATAATATCAAACTGCTACAGGGAATAAGGGCCAGATTCTACCCAGGCACAGCTGAAAGAGAGTATTGGGGTACCCCTCCTGCTCACATGCATTTTCTCCTCCTATCCTAAACAGCTAAGAAGCTCCCCAAGAACGAACCCCAGAATACAGCTGGTGCTCCAGGCCGGAACCGAGGTGTGGACCTTCAGGAGAACAACCCAGCCAGCCGGAGCCAGTGCTGCAGCAACTGAGCCCCCCTTGCCTGCCCACTGCCCCCACCTCCTCCGCCTGAACGACCCGACTGGAATCCACTCTAACCAATCACATTTAACGACTCGGGCACTGCTGGGGTGGGGGGGCAGGGGGAGGGCTCCACCACAATTTCTCCATTAATTTTGATCATAGGCCGGAGTGAGTTATTCCACCTGCACCTTTCTGTACAAATACTAATTCAATTTCAAGTCTTAAGTCACTTTTTTAATATATAAGATCTTCTGCTCTTCCCACTTCCTCCCCTTCCCACTGCTCTCCCACTTTTCCTTGGCTGGTAGTAGCCACATGCTCCTGTTCCCCCCACCCTTGTGTCTGAGGGCAGGGGGGGTGGAGCAGTCACCCTTCCTTTCCCTCGTGCTGAATAGCAGGCTCAACAAGGGCATCCACATCCTTACCTTGGCCCTGGTTTTGAGTGGTGGGGCAGGCTGTAGGGGTGAGGAGAGAGGAAGCTCTTCCCTCATCTGGCTGTCATCAGGCCGCAGCCCACCCCACTTCACAGTAGGGAGAGAGACCACCTTACCACAATGGGTTATCACATGAATTGTTATGACAGCCACGAACCCAGTGCCCCCACCCCACCCCCCTTGGTCACCCTGACCTCTGGCTTTGAGCCCTCTTCTGACCAAATCACGATGATGAGTATTCGGGGGTGGGTGGGTAAGGGGGGAGTGGGAGGGGATGGAACCAACTTTTTCTGTATTTTGTATTGTATGTTTTCTTCAACATGTAACCAATCAGTATCTTGTCAATATAGTCAGCCGATCGATCGAACTTGCACTTGTCTTCCTTGTCTTTCTCTGGCAGGGTTTATCAGACTCTCTTGAACCTCTGAATCTTGTCAGACAGAAGTTTTTTTTCCCCTAATGTGAGGGGATGCTGATGGTCATGGTAACCAAGAGAAAGAGGACCTTCCTGTTACCAGCTCTAATGGGGCCAGGTGGGGTAAGACTGGCCTGAGCCTGAATCTCACCAGGTTTGAAGTTCAGGGTCCTGCAACTGTCTTTCCCACCCGCCCCCTCCAGATTATACCAGGGTGCGCGCAGTCTGTATTTGAAGATTTTTGGTCTCTGAAACACCAAAAGTGACCTCTGAGGGGTTTTGGTTGGTCTGTAAGGGTCTCGGTCTTCCCCTCATCCCTGAAGAGGAAGGAGCACGATGGCCTCTAGAACCTTGGACTGGTCCTTAGGCCACCGCTGCAGTGCCTGGTTTTCCTCACCTTTCTGTCCTCCCCAGCACCCATCCGCACACCAGGCTCAAGCTATGCCCTCCCTGGTCTCAGGCCCTCTGCTGGCTCTGGAGCCTCCCGCCACTCCTGCACTCCCAGCCCTCTGCTGCTCCCTGCTGGAGCTGCTCCTCTCTGCTGCCCAAGCTGGGGGTGGGGAAGAGCTGCTGGGCCAGGTCCTGAACTGGGCTGAGTAGGCCAACACTGTCCACTTCTCCCAGGGCCCCAGAGGCCTTGGTTCTTGGTGGACCACCGCTTTGAGGTGCCTTTCCTACCTGCCTGGGCCCCGCACTTGGCTTCCCTCTGCCTGCGGCTCCAGGCCCTTTGCCCTGCTTCTGACCCCAAACCCCAGAAAAGACCGCGGACTCTGAGGCTGCTGCACATCACGGTTGTTTACTGTGTTGACTGGTTCAGGGTGGGCTAGAACCCTTCTTAGGGCCCTGGCTCCTGAGTTTTTGGGACGGGCCAGTTTGGGCTTCAGGAGACGGTAGAGAAGGACCCTGGCCTCGGACACACAGCTGGCCAGAGGGTGTCAGGGAGCAGCTCATGGAGGCCGGGTCCATGGCAGACGGCAGTCGCAGTTCCCGGTGCACCTTCCGCGCCATGCGGTAGCCAGCCCCGTCAGGGCCCGAGGCCTCCAGTTGCTGACGTCCGGTCACAGTCAGGCATCGGCCGTCCACCTTCACCACGAGCTCTTCGGGGGTGAAGCCGTGGGCGTCCACCTTCATCTGGAAGCCGTCCTCCGCATGGCCATCCTGCGCAGCTGACGGAGAGTCCCTGAGCAGCCGCACCGGCAGCGTTGCCCCCTGGTGTCGTTCAGCGAGGGCCACGCTGGGGCGCCGGGACGCCACTTGGTTCTCGTTGGAGAGGCTGCTCCCGCTCCGCTGCATCCGACTGAGCAACTGCTGTCCGAGTGCGCGAGGCTGCGAGGGCAGGGCTCGGGGCGCGCTTACAGGTGCGCACGCCCCGGGGGCGCGGGGTGCCCCGCGTGCCTGCGCGCGGCTGCCTCCCCCGCTCCGCCGAGCTCAGGTCTTTGGGCTCCACTGCAGCGAAGCTTGCTCGGGGTCAGCTACGCCCGTCCTGCCTCCAGCAGCCAGGTCGGCAGCCGCGCCGGCGCTCCCGCTCCTGCTTTTAGCGGGATCCTGCCCCTTCCTCGTGCCCTCCCCCACGTCCGCCAGGGGCCCAGGGCGGCCGGGTGGAACTGGACTGGATCTGCGACTTGCTAGACACGCGGACACCCGGCTTGGGCCGGTCGGGGGTACCGACGCGAGATCAGCTTGCGCCGCTGGGCGGGGGCGGGCCTGCCTTCTGGAAGCAGGCCTGGGGCACGTTGCGGAGGGGACCTTCCCGGGGTCCCCCCCGGTGCTGCCCTGGACGCCCTGCCTTCGCCGACCCCGCGCAATGGTTTCTGCACGGTGTTGACACGGGGCTTGGGAGGCAGACGCGTCTTTCTGCCTTTTATTCATCCATTCCTGGAACCGATTGTGCGGCAGGCCCAGGGCTGGGCTCTGGGACCCCAAAAATGAAGGTGCGGGCCTTGAGTTGCCTTCAGTGTGGAGGGGGAGAGTATGGCTGCACCAAGTGCCCTGTACCTCATTCCCGCCTCAGTCTTCCTTGGGACCACCGCTCAGGTTTTTTTTAAGGAGATACCGGGCATTGAACCGACACCTCGTAGTCAAACCACTGAGCTCCACCCGTTCCCCAGTATTTTTATTTATTTATTTATTTATTTATTAAAGATTTATTTTATTTATTTATCCCCCCTTGCTGCCCGTGCCACTGTGTCCATTCGCTGCGTGTCTTCTGTGTCTTCTTATCTCCTCCTTGCTGTGAGGTCTTGCCGCATCAGCCCACGGCGCTGCGTGAGCCGGCCTGCCCTCACAAGGAGGCGCCGGGAAGCGAACCCGGGGTCTCTCATATGGTAAACGGGTGCGCTATCCATTGCGCCACACCCGCTTCCTGTCGTGAGGTTGCTGCATCAGCCCACCGCACCGCTCAGGCCAGCGTGCCCTCACAAGGAGGCCTCGGGACACGAACCCGGGCCTCCCATATGGTAAACGGGGGCTCTATCCACTGAGCCACACCTGCTTCCCCCCAGTATTTTTATAATAAACTCGTTTTATTTAAGTATAATATACAAACGGAAAAGTGCACAGGAAGGTACAGGTGAAGAATTATCACAAAGTAAACGCACCCCTGTCATAAGTACACAGCTGAAGAACTGTTGCTAAATTTTAATCTAGAATTTAGCTGCAATTCTGTCCCCGGGACATGTGGGTCAGAGTCTTTGCCGGAGGTGGGGGTGAGGGGGAGGTAAGAGGGAGGTGGGTAGCGCCCACGAGTCCCCCAATCCGGCGCCTGTTTTCTAGGATGCTCCTCTTTGTCCCCAAGAGGACAGTAATCTTGACTACCGCAGAAGCCTCCATGAGGAACTAGAAGTGAAGAGGGGTCAATCTGCGCTACCCACTCTGGCCTCCCTTGGTTGTTGGGGACTGAGGACAGAAAAGTCTGGAAGCTGTAAATAGTGAGGCGCTGCAATCGAAGACTACAACTCCCATCGTGCTCCGGGGCAGCGACGCCTGCGCACTGTGCGCCGGTTGCCCATGCGGCCCTAGGGCTGGGAGCGCCGCGCCGCGCTCCGCTGCGGGGGAGGCCATGGCGGAACCTTCTCAGGCCTCGACCCCGACCCCGGCTGCGCAGCCCCGTCCCCTTCAGTCTCCAGCCCCTGCCCCAACTCCGACTCCTGCCCCCAGCCCGGCTTCGGCCCCAGCTCCGACTCCCACCCCGGCACCAGCCCCCGCCCCAGCTGCAGCCCCAGCCGGGAGCACAGGGACTGGGGGGCCCGGGGTAGGAAGTGGGGGCACCGGGAGCGGGGGCGATCCGGCTCGACCTGGCCTGAGCCAGCAGCAACGCGCCAGCCAGAGGAAAGCGCAAGTCCGGGGGCTGCCGCGCGCCAAGAAGCTTGAGAAGCTAGGGGTCTTCTCTGCTTGCAAGGTGGGGGCGGGGCCTGGGGTGAAAGGGGCGGGGCTCGGGGCATCCAGGGGCTCCGATGCGAATGGACGCTAGGCTCTGGCGGTGGAGTGGTTCCTTGTGCCGCGGTGCTGGGTCAATGACTGGTAATTCTGTCTGCAGGCCAATGAGACTTGCAAGTGTAATGGCTGGAAAAACCCCAAGCCCCCCACTGCACCCCGCATGGACCTGCAGCAGCCAGCCGCCAACCTGAGTGAGCTGTGCAGGAGCTGTGAGCACCCCTTGGGTGAGGCCGGCAGTGCCCTGGTACCTGGGGACAGGGGATGTTGCTCGGTCCTGCTTGGACAGGATAACTCAAGTGCCACAGAGCCTCATCTCTGTAAAACCAAAGATGTTTCATAAGGAGGGATTGGGATGGGACTTGTATGCCCGGTGGGAGGAGAAGGGAAATCAGCCAGCCCAGAAGAATCAGGGGGCTGCCCCAGGGCCCATCTAGGTGCAGTCGGTCTCCTGGGCTGGTCATACTGGTTGGAGGGACTGAGGGCAGATCTTGGCTGGGTCTGAAGAGGGGGCAGGAAGCCCCTGTTGATCTCTTCTATCCATCTTTGCCACCTCTACCACCTGTCCTTTTTGCAGCGGACCATGTGTCCCACCTGGAGAATGTGTCTGAGGATGAGATTAACCGGCTGCTGGGGATGGTGGTGGATGTAGAGAATCTGTTCATGTCTGTTCACAAGGAGGAGGACACAGACACCAAGCAGGTGTATTTCTACCTCTTCAAGGTGAGTGTCCACTGAGTAAGGGAATGTGTGTAAAAGAGAGGATGAGGCACGGGGGTGGGGGGTGGGGGGGTGTTGCAGCTCTGAGCTCTGCTGACCTGTATTACCCGCTTCCTCTTCCCACCAGCTCCTGCGGAAATGCATCTTGCAGATGACTCGGCCTGTGGTGGAGGGGTCCCTGGGCAGTCCCCCATTTGAGAAGCCTAATATTGAGCAGGTGGGATGGAGAATGTGGTAAGAGGAGAAGGGGGGGCAGCTTGGAGAAGTGGGGATCCTGGGTTCTCCATCCTTCTCAAGCTGAGTACAGGGGAGAGGTTCTGAGAAGAAAGGAGATTTTGTGCTAACCTCAGGGCAGAGGGGTGGGCATAGTTTCTCTTCCTGGAGAGCCGCAGAGGGAGAGGATAGCCTTGTCCCTGCCCTCGGGGAGCACCTGCTTTTGAATGGGAAGCCCCTGCTGGCTGCTCAGGCCTTGTCCCCTGTTGGTTTACCCCACCTTTTCAGGGCGTGCTGAACTTTGTGCAGTACAAGTTCAGCCACCTGGCTCCCCGGGAGCGGCAGACAATGTTTGAGCTCTCAAAGATGTTCCTGCTCTGCCTTAACTACTGGAAGCTTGAGACGCCTGCGCAATTTCGGCAGAGGTCCCAGGCCGAGGACGTGGCCACCTACAAGGTCAATTACACCAGGTAGGCCCAGCCAGGGCCAGCATGGGGGGACGTGTGTAGGTCCAGCCTGGATTCAGTGGTTTCTGCTCTGGCCTGCCACCTCCCACCCCCGCAGATGGCTCTGTTATTGCCACGTGCCCCAGAGCTGCGATAGCCTCCCTCGCTACGAGACCACTCACGTCTTTGGGCGAAGCCTCCTTCGCTCCATCTTCACCGTTACTCGCCGGCAGCTGCTAGAGAAGTTCCGAGTGGAGAAGGACAAGCTGGTGCCCGAGAAGAGGACCCTGATCCTCACCCACTTCCCCAAGTAAGGATTCTGCCTGGAGTTCACATCCTTGCCGTTGCCCCTCTTTTCCAAGAAGGCTTCCTGGATTGGCCCCTCCTCTCCCTCCATGGCTCTTCTGGGCTCTGGGTGTCTACTGGGCAGACTTGCCCATGGTCCAGATACAACTTGCTAGTATTTGCCCTTGCACATACTTGTCTGGGGATAGCAGGTACATGGCATGGTGCTAATGCTACCCCCTCCCACACCCAGGATAGACATTACTCATTGTTTCCCACGGGGCCTGGACACAGCCTCAGAGTCCTTCCCACCACAGCACTCCAAGAAACCAGAGCTTACACTTGAGGTGAAACCTATTTCCATCCCTGTTTTAGTCCTTTCTGTAATGTCTTCCTCTCTCCTGCCACACCTTCTTCCTGTTTTAAACCTGCCTCACAACTCCGCCGTTCGAGAAGTCTTTACTCACTAATCCTGGCCCTCTGGTGTCCCTTCTGCCACCAGGTGGGAATAAGAGGTGGCAGGATGAGGCAGCCTCTGAGCCTCATTTTGATACCGAGGGGACTGACGCTTAGGGTGGCTCGGTGCCCTGCCTGGCCACACAGCATGGGGTGGTGTCAGCTCAGTCCCTGCCTCTTGTGCTGCACATCAGGGCAGGAAGAGAGCCTCTTTGATCTCTGTCCTAGATGTGTCCATCTTCCACCTCTGACGGGGGCTTCCAGAAGGCAGGGTGCTTCGCCTCCCCCTTCAGACTAAGGGATGCCAGAAGGCAGAGGCTGTCTCCTCTCTCAGACATCCAGTTCCTTGAGAGCAGGGTCTGTCTCTTTCACCTGCCTCCTGCCCCTTTGGTGCCTGGCCCAGGGCTCCACCCTTGGCTGGAGGGACAGAGTTGTGGGACAGACTGTGCCCTCCCACAGATTCTTGTCCATGCTGGAGGAGGAGATCTATGGGGCCAACTCGCCAATCTGGGAATCAGGCTTCACCATGCCACCCTCGGAGGGGACACAGCTGGTACCCCGGCCGGGTATGTGCTGCTGTGGCTCTGCTTGGCCTTCCTGGCTGAGCCAAGCCTCTCAGAGGGAGGGGGTGGTGCTGGGAATGGCAGCAGTGGGGAGAGGCAGGAGGTGCTTAGCTGGGGTTCAGTGGGCCTGGATCCCTGTGAGACACCTGCCCATACCTCCAGCCCCTACCCCCTGAGTTTCCCATCTCTCTCTCTTGCAGCCACAGTCAGTGCAGCAGTTGTTCCCAGCGCCCCTATTTTCAGCCCCACCATAGGTGGGGGCAGTAACAGCTCCCTGAGCCTGGATTCTGGAGGGGCTGAGCCCATGCCAGGTGGGTACTTGGCCCCTGACCTCAGACCCTCCTCCACCCCTCCTCCATCCTCTCTCGCTGGGCGACCTTGCCAACCTCCCCAGCAGGCGAGAAGAGGAAGCTCCCGGAGAACCTGACCCTGGAGGATGCCAAAAGGCTCCGTGTGATGGGTGACATCCCCATGGAGCTAGTCAACGAGGTCATGCTGACCATCACCGACCCTGCTGCCATGCTGGGGCCTGAGGTGGGCAGCCTGGCTGGCTGGCGCGTGGTCCGTGGGTGGGAGAGGGGCCCTCACCGACCTGACCCTGCTCACCACCCCTACTCTGGTGCCCAGACCAGTCTGCTGTCAGCCAATGCGGCCCGGGATGAGACAGCCCGCCTGGAGGAGCGCCGCGGCATCATCGAGTTCCACGTCATCGGCAACTCACTGACGCCCAAGGCCAATCGGCGGGTGTTGCTCTGGCTCGTGGGGCTGCAGAACGTCTTCTCTCACCAGCTGCCGCGCATGCCCAAGGAGTATATCGCCCGCCTCGTCTTCGACCCGTGCGTCCCCAGGAGAGCCTTCGCCCCAGGGCATCACACGCCAGCCGCTCGTTGGCCTCCCTCCCCCTCCCCAGGCTTCCTCCAACCTTTGGCAATTCTTGCTCCTTAATTTCCTTAATTCCCAGCCCTGAGTCCAGCACAGGCCCCCAGGGCTGTGGGGTCAGGGAGCATTTGGGACACAGTTCAGGTCTGTGACATGCACTTTCTCCCTTCAGGAAGCACAAGACCCTGGCCTTGATCAAGGATGGGCGGGTCATCGGTGGGATCTGCTTCCGCATGTTTCCCACCCAGGGCTTCACAGAGATTGTCTTCTGTGCTGTCACCTCAAATGAGCAGGTCAAGGTGAGCACAGGGCCCCTGTCGCATCCCACTGCCCGCTTCTGAGTTTGGACCAGGTTAGAGCAGCAGGGCCTGTGGATGCAGCAGCCCCCAATCCTTGAGTTTGAAGAGCTCTTTTAGCAGCCAGACAGTCCCTCACATCCCCACAAGGTGGCAGCGGTGCTTCTGATGACTGGATTAAGAAAACACCTGTAGACCCATGGAGCCCGGGAATCAGCAACACTTCTTAAAATTGGACCTGTGTTTTCTTTATCACAAGAATATTGGCATACATTGGTGAATTAATAGTGGGTGATAGCCCTGGGTTCTCTCCTTTAACGTTAACAGATCCACTAGTAGGGTCTCTTATTCTCCTGCTTTCCGTAACCCACATCTGCCTGATCGCAAAGACTGTGAGGTGCTTCCTTGGTCCTGACGTGTGTGGGAGACAGGGTGCCTCTCCAGGGTTCAGTGCTGCAGCTCGCAGGCCCCTCGCGATTGCCGCCCCCACAACTCGAGGCCCAGGCCTGCGGACAGCAGCTTCCTGGGTCGGGCTCGGCTCCCTGGGTTTGGATCCTGGCTCTGCCTGGTTGGCCGTCTGACCTGGAACGCACTTGCTAACAGAGCTGAGTTTCTGCTCTCTCTCCTGTAAAGTGGAGGTAACGAGACCTACCTCGTGGCTTAACTTGAGAATCGGTCTGTGAAGTGCTGAGCCAGGCGCCTGGCCCAGAGTAAGCTCTTGGTAACCCTGCGCGCTTTGCTTCTCTACCCGGAAACTCCCCATCCTCTGTCCCAGGCCCC